>CAUYON010019936.1:0-47290 GCA_963573935.1 Arctocebus calabarensis
ACAGAGTCTCACTATGTGCCCTCAATAGAGTGCTGTGTCATAACAGCTCACAGCAACCTCAAACTCTTGGGCTTAAGCAATTCTCTTGCCTCAGCCTCCCAAGTAGCTGGGACTATAGGCACCTGCCACAATGCCCAGCTACTTTTTTGTTGTTGTTGTAGTTGTTGTTGTTTGGCAGGCCAGGTTCAAACCCACCAGTCCTGGTGCCCTAGCTACTGGGCTAAAGGCACTGAGCCAATATTTCATATTTTTGATGCTATAGGAAATGGTATTGATTAATATTTTGGCTGTTCATTGCTAGCATTAGAAAGAGTATTTAATTTTTTATGTGTTGGGTTTATGTCTTGTAGCTCTGCTAAACTGATTAAGAATTGCTCCAGCAGCTTTTATGCTATTAGATTTTTGGATATAGTAGAACCTCCATAGTTGCCCACCTCCCCACACTGACCTCCATAAGGTGACCTAATTTTCATAGACCAGACATGCACCACATACATGTATCAGTACAGCAGCCTAGTTCTTATGTTGACCGCGTCTGTATGTTGACCAGTTTGTCACAGTCCATTGTGTGGCCACCTCACAGAGGTTCTACTGTGATTATGCTGTCTTTGCATAAGAACAACTTTTCTCCCTACTTTCTAATCTGAGTGGCTTTTATTTCGTTTTGTTTTCTTACTGCACAGAATCTGGTTTGAATCTCTAATACAATGCTGAATAGAGCCAAGAGAGTGGCTAATCTCAATTTTGTACCTGAACTTAAAGGAAAAGTCTTCATTTTCACCATTAACGAGGATATTATCTTTAGGTTTATAGTAGACACCCTTTATCAGTCTGAGAATATTCCTTTCTTTTCTTAGTTGGTTGCAGGCTTTTAAACAGGGAAGGATGTTGGATTTTTAATTTATTTTTCCCTCATCTATTGATTTTATCATATCTTCCTTTTTTCTTTTGTAGTTCAATAATACTGTGGATTACATTGATTGGTTTTCAAATACGTTTAAATGATGTTATATGGGAGCTCACTCCTGTGAATGCACTGGCCGGCTCTGGCTGACAGTGTGTGGGTTGTTAAGTAGATGATGGCTTCCCATTCTGCAAGAGCTCACAGGACTTCAACACTGTCCATCAGAGCAGAGCAGTGCCCACATCTGAGCAGAGCAGTGCCCGCATCTGAGCAGGGCCTGCATCTGAGCAGGGCCTGAATCTGAGCTGTGGGGCGGTGGGAGTGAACCTGCCAGGCCCCAAGGCCTCCCTCACACAACTGTGCTTCCCAGTTTGTGTCCTCAGGGGTTGTTCCCTGGGAGGATTTCTTCAGTCTCCTTTGAACTCAGTTAACTGCTGTAGTTGTTCTTCCTCTTATTTTATTGTATGTTGTTTTAAACATAGAGCCTTGCTCCGCCTGTTAGCACACGCCTTCCTTTTCTTGGAACAGTTCACTTCCTCACTGGTCCATTCACCTTGAGAGAAGCTGGTCTTCTCTCCATCTACCGCATGTATTAATGCTGTTCACTGGAGCTTCCATTGCCCACATTCTATTTCCGTTTCCTTCTGTGATTATTAACACATTCCAAGGTTCTGCCAGGACATTGGGAATAAGGGCACAAAATGCAGATGTAGCAGCAGTGATCAGGAGTGAAGGGTTGCCTTTGTGGGGATGCAGTGGAAATTCTCATTTATCATGTCACAGATTTGTGCCTCCCTCTTCTGAACCCGAATCACTTGGTGATCAGGGTACCTTGCAATCAAAATGACCCCTGAGCTCTCAGAGCTCTTCCCACTTTAGATTGATCTATTCTAAGAGAAAACTGCATTTGTTAACCCCAGGGGGGACCAGCTTGTTACTGAAACCTTCCCCTTATTTAAAAAGGTAATTTGTGCTAATCCTCCCAAGCATAGCGCTGAAGTCAATTCATCATAGAAAGACCATTAGGTAGAAACTGATAAATACACTATGTCAACTTTGGAAATTGATTTAGCACTTTCCACTGCAAAAACTGCAGATGTCTTAGGTAGGCAAACAGAGTCTTCTGCTTAATTGTTTTACATCATGAGTATCAGTGTAGGTACAGGGGGCACATGGTCCAGTGATACGTGGAAGGGGAGGTAGACCCTGCATACCTCACTTGATGGACATTTCCACTGAAACTTTATACGTTATCGGTCTGCTTTCTAGCTCTTAGAGAATAGAGACAGTGTATTCTCATGCTGCACTGGGAGAGGGGCTCTACATGCAATATGCTGGACTGTCACCATGCACTCTCCCTCTCTGTCTATACCTTCTAGCGCGTCCATCAGCCTGCCCAGGGCATCGAGCCCGTGAATCAATCACCGCACTGTAGGGATGGGAGGAAAATCCACAGCCCCTCGTTTATGGGGAAGGGCTGTGATCCTTGTAGGAGAGCAGAGCCATTGCCTGAGGCCCACTGAGTCACAGCCCCTTCTGTGCTCTCCTTTGGTCCTGAGATAAAAACAAGATGGCAGATATGCCACCATGCCCTGCTTTTCTGCTCCAGCCAGACATCACTGGTGAATCACTGACTTGTCTCCTGCTCCTCCAGCCAGACATCACTGGTGGATCACTGACTTCTCTCCTGCTGCTCCAGCCAGACATCACTGATGGATCACTGACTTCTCTCCTGTGGAAAAGCAGCCTATAGTCCTTCTCACACTCGGCATCACTTAGATCTTGGGAAGTGGCAAGGGCGACTACTGGACTGCTATTCTTGGTCTTGTCCATGGTGCTGAGATTCTACATGATCCCCTCTCCCCATTCCATGGTTGTAGCTCAGTGGGTGTCTTTCCAGGGTGATGCGCATCCTGCACCACCGAAGACACTTGGGCATGTCCAGAGACGTGTTTGGTTTCATAAGTGGGGGCAGGGGGTGTAACTGGCATCAAGTGGGTAGAGGCGAGGAATGGTGCTAAGACCCAACAGTGGGTGCACAGACCACCTTCCTCAAGAAAGAATGACCTTGTCTGAATGCCAGTAGTGCCTAGGTTGGGAATCTGTCTGACAAGGAAACCTGGGATTCTCTCTCCTGCTCCCAGGCACCACACATACCCTGCCTGCTTCACCAGGATCACACTGTGGCCAGGAACCAACTTCAAACACAGCCACCTTCAGGAGGCAGCTGGCACACTGCCTGCCACCAACTGAATGAATAAAGCTTTTCTGCAGAACCAGCCATGCATGCAGGCACTATCTAATATTTTTGCTGATTTTTCTAAGCCTATCTTAACAGGACATTTTCACACTTCATTTGCAAAGCAGGAACTCTCTCCATATATCTGCTTATTTATACATGCTCTAAAGAAGGGAGGGATATAGCTCACTTTTCACCCAAGGTGAAACTCATAAACAGGCATGACTGAGAAAAGAGAAACAAGAAAACTCTAATTATTATAGGGTATCACATACAGAAAGTCCAATTCTGAAACATAAATTTAGTTTATTATATCTCAAATAGGAGACGCTGTAATTAATCAGTTTTCCCATGTGAACGATAGCCTGTGGACGCCAGCAGCAAAGAAACCTGGAGAATGAGTTGCTATGAAATTGCAAAAGATGTTTTCCACAGACTGTTGAGAATTGAATATTCTTCCTTACAAGAATTGGACCAAAGCCTGGGGTAGTCAGCTGGGGCAAGGTCTGTTGAAGATGGTGGATGTCGGACAATTTGTGAGTCCAGCTTCTGTAGCTTGAGTAGCGCTGTTTGTGCAACAGTGTTGTTTTGCAAGAGGATTGGCCTGTCTCTATTGACCAATCTCAGCTGCTTAATTGTGTTGTCCATTTGGTTGCAGTAGACATCTGCTGTCATTGACTGGCTGGGTCTCCTGAGCTGTCATATATCCTACCAGCACTGCACCACCAAACACACGCCATGAGCTTTCTTAGATGAATATTCAGTTTTTTGGACTGTGTTTCTGTACTTCATCTTTATCCATTCATTGGACTGAATGCTTGTAATTGTCAAAAATGATCCATTTTTCATCACATATAACAGAACAGTATAGACATGGTCTGTCTGGGTATCACGATAGCAAAGAAAGGCAAGTTACAAGACGATTCCTCTTCTGATGCTCATTTAATTCATGCAGAACCCATCTCTCCAGCTTCTTTACCTTGCTGATTTGTTTCAAGGGGTCCAATATCCTTGGAATAGTAATGTCAGACCTTGCAGCTAACTCATGCTCACATTGAGATGGATTCACTTGCACTACACCTTTCAGCTCATCATTATCCACCTTGGACTCAGGTCGCCCACTTGCCTCATTTTCGAGATTAAAACCACCAGAATGAAACATCTCAGATAATCAGTGTACTGTGCATTCATTAGCCACATCCTTCCCAAAGACATCATTGACATTTCGAGCCTTCTGTGGTGCGTTAGTTCCACAACAAAACTCATATGTGAAAATAACATGATTTTTTTATTAATCTACAGTTTCATAAAAATTGCTCTAAAATTTTTTGGGGAAAGATAATCAGAAGCCAAAATGTGAGTTTGAAAGAATAAGGATGTACCTTCATGACAAAAATAAAACAAGAAGTGTCAAAGGGAAATGTCAGAGCTATCAACTGTGAAATTGAGCAGTTAAGGGAACTGAACATTTCCTACCCAATAACCTATATAATCGTTAACAAAAACGTCGGGTTGTTTGACCTCATAGTCAAATCACTCTGTCTGACCACATGATCGTACGATAGGCTGAGGCACATGGGCGGTCCAGACTGGATGGAGAGACCTGGGCTCATATGGGGAACAGGACAACAGGGTCAGGAGTGGTGATGTCACAAGAGCTGGCCTGCATAGAGACTACGCTGCCTGGAACAGGTGAGAAACACCACGTGAGACATGCAAATTGCCATGATGGTGGGGAGTACAACAGCACCAATGTGCACATATGCCCAAGGCTGAAATGACAAAGCACCAGAGCCTGGGAAGCCTACACAAGGGACATTATTCTCCCACATCCTGGAGGCTGGAAGTCTGAGCTCAAGGCGTCTCAGGCTGGTCCCTCCTGAGGCGTCTCTCCTTGGTGTGTAGACTCCGTCTTCTGGTTGGGTCCTCATGTGGTCGTCCCTCTCTGCGTGTATGTGTCCTCACCTCCCCCTCTTACAAAGAGACCAGCCATACTGGACTAGCACCCTAGTGACCTCATCTTGCCTTAAACTCCTCTTTAAAGGCTCTGTCTTCAAAGACAGCCCGAATCTGAGGTATCAGGGGTTAGGACTTCA
The DNA here is from genome assembly GCA_963573935.1 of Arctocebus calabarensis. Classification (NCBI taxonomy): domain Eukaryota; kingdom Metazoa; phylum Chordata; class Mammalia; order Primates; family Lorisidae; genus Arctocebus; species Arctocebus calabarensis. The sequence continues at coordinate 5,240 of CAUYON010019936.1, forward strand.
ACCCATGGATATGGGAGGGACAGGTCAGTAAACAGCAGCAGACATACTTCTAGTGGTGACTCTACAGCTCCTTATTTTGAGGCAGGACACCTAAACAATGGCATATGGGAAAGATTCAATGTGAGTCATATAGTCCTCCCAGGACAGAGGGGACCTCTCAGGAGCACCATGGGGCAGGTGACGAATCGGATCAAGGACATTCACTGAGAACAGAGTGATGGGGGACCCAAATGCTCACACACTAGATTTTCATTTAGCATGTTGTAAAGGAACATGTCCCTCCAGACGCTCACATTGGAGGGATTAAGTTGGTGGGGAGAAATTCCTTTATTTATTTGTGGAATCCAATGAAGCATTTCTCTGGCCACCTTTTGGGGATAACCTCCTCACCGCTGTCAGGTAAATCAATAGCCTTCATTTGGAGTCTTAATTGGCAATTTGATCTCATTCACTTTGCCCAATGCTCATTGGTTGGAGAGATGATGGGGATTGGGGACTGGCTCCTGGAAAGGGTTTTTGAAAATGTTATTTCAACAAAGATTAATTTGAGGCATTTAGATTTTCAGGAAGGTTCACTTTTTTTTTTCCCTTGAAGCTCTCCTAAGCCAATCTTAAATGAATACTCCAAGGATATTTTTTTTCTGTGTGTTATGCCCACCCACTCCCAATTCTTTTGCCACACCTGGCTGGAGGTTGCAGAATGCGAAATACACACACACACACGACTTCCCAGGGATTTTGGATGGTCATGGCTACCAGCACAACCCACTGCTGACATGTCATGGCAAACATTTGCTGTCTAGACAACAAAAATGATGGACAAAGAAAAGTAACAGCCACCTCTCCCCCTGTCACGTCCACCCCTCTCAGCTGTGTCCTGAAGTAAGTTAATGTAAGCTACTTGGTAAAAAGGCTCCATCGGGAAATGAGATGGGAAAAGCTGAACCAAACAAAATGAATCAGTTCTTTGGGAGAACTCTGGAATCCTTAAGGGTGCTGCATTCCTCCAGACATGTGTGGCCTTATGCACAGCCCTGCTCAGGCCATTGGATGGAGTGTGTGGTGTGCAGGACACATTCTGGGGAAATGCAGAAGTGAAGCCACACCACTGGCTGGCTGGGGTGTGTCCTGGCTCTCGCACACACCTGAGGAGGTGACCATGGGTGACTCCTTCATTTCTCTGAAAACTGCCTGTCCTCATGTGTAAGAGGTTGCCAAAAACTGGCAGGTGCCATCCAGTCTTCGCGTTTGTTTTTTCAAAAGAAATAATTATGGGAGATGTAGAAATTAACATCCCCACACTGGCTTCTAAGCCAATATAGTCTGTAATGGATGCACACTTATTTATCTCTGGGTATAAAGAGAGCCACAGCATCCCTCTCAAACTTCATGATAAGCTTCTTTACACCTTCTTCCACTCTCTGTTTTAAAGCTACAGGGCTGACCAGCTAGGAATCTTATACTGGGCTAAGACTGGCCTCGATAATGGCTCAATTATAGTTAAAAAAAATTAGCTCGATACTTATATATTCCACTTATTTTAGACAAAGCTGGCAAGACAAATCATTAGGAAAAGAATAGTCTTTTTCAACAATTGGAATTGAAAAACAATGGATAAAATGAACTTTGATCTCCTACCCCATAGTCTATGTAAGCATTAAGATTGACCAAAATCTCAAATCTAAAACTATGAAGCTTCTAGAATAAAATAAAGGTAGACAAAGATTCCTTAGACAAATATATAGCATACCATTAAAGAATCATAAATCAGACTTTGTTAGAAATAAATCTGCTATTCAAGATATATGAAAAAGCAATTCACGTATTTTGAGATCAAAGTGTTTGTGTCCCATATATGTAAGACTCCTAAAATCCAACATAAAAAGACAAAAACAAAATAAAAACGTGCAAAAAACTCAAATAATAACAAATTTTGAACATAGGCAATATATTTGAATGGAAAATTTATGAAAGTAGATATGCTAGCAATCACAGGAATTGATGCTCAACATTATTAGTCATCAAGGAAATTAAAAAAAGTAAAAGCACAAAATATCCACCTCATACCCATTAGAATGGCTACAGTTACAATGACTGACGGTATCAAGTACTGATAAGGAAACAGAGCCACTGGAACTCTCAGGTTGCACCATTTGCATTCTCCAAAGAATGAACAGAGCCACTGGAACTCTCAGGTTGCACCATTTGCATTCTCCATTCTCCAAAGAATGAGCATCTGTGTCCATCAGATTTATGAATAATACCACAATGAGCATCAGGTCCATGAATAGACATGTTTTCATTTCTCTTGGGTTTTTATCTACATGCAGAGTTGCTGGGCTGCAGGGTACTTTTCTCCAAAGAATGGAGAATGCAAATGGCGCAGCCACTCAAAAAAGTACCCTGCAGCCCAGCAATTCTGCAGGTAGATAAAAGCCCAAGAGAAATGAAAACATGTCTATTCATGGACCTGATGCTCATTGTGGTATTATTCATAAATCTGATGGACACAGATACTCATTGTGGTATTATTCATAAAACCTGTAAACTGAAATGAGTCCAAATGTAGGTCAATAGATGAACGGATATGCATATTGTTATATATCTGTATAATGACCAGGCACTATTCAGAAATAGAAAAGAAACAACTACTGTTACATGCAACAAAGACCAGGCACTATTCAGAAATAGAAAAGAAACAACTACTGTTATATGCAACAAAAATCTCAGGAGCAGTTACATTGTTAAATAAGCTAGATATAAAAGAGAATATATTATGTGACCCTACTTACATACATTAAGTTTCAGAAGACCCAATATTAAGCTGTGGTGTTAGGAACCAGAAAAGCAATTCAATTGCCTTCAGTTTGGGAGATGTATGCCATGAGGAAATTTTCTGGTATTACGTTAGTATTTTATAACTTTATTGGGAGGATGCTTTCACAGGTGAATATGTTTGTTAAAACTCATCAGAATATAAAAACACCCTACAATCCAAAATAAAGAAAAGCGATACAAAAAGTTAAGCATCTTTTTATTATGTGCAAATTACATCTCAAATAAAAAGAAATACTTCTCAACTCCCAAAAAAGAGTTTCTGTTTGAAACTTGAGAATAAGTATGAAGTTTACATTTAATAATGAATTTGTAAAAGATGGTATAATTGCTTTTGGCATTAATTTATTTAACAAGCATCAGTTGGGCATGTTCTCTGTGGCAGGAGTTGAGTGCTGGTGTGTTTGAGGGGTGAGTACAAGGAAATAGTCCCTGCCCCATTGAAATCTGTGGTCCAGGAGTTAGAGGGAATTGGGATCTCTGAAATTGGGATTTTGGAGGTGGTGACAACAAGGTTCAGGAAAGGATCTTAGGAGTAGAGGGGGTAGGATTTGAGACATGCAGGTGTGAGGAGGGCATCTACACCAATGCTGAATTGAGCCAATGCATTGCCAAGACTGAGGAGGAAAGTATACAAGGGGCCCCCAGGGAGTGAACTGTCAATGACAACTGGGGTATGACCAACAGACTGAAAGGGAACGTCACAGAGAAAGGGGAAATGTTTAGATAGCAGAATAGCACAAGTTGTAGAGACAGGGGCTTCTGGAGGAGAACGGAACGGAAGGGAGATGGTCTCCAGGCAGTGGCAAAATCTATGACCAGCCCTGCCCTAAAGGGATGATAGATAGGAGTAGGTCAGAGTCCTCACAAGACAGCTCAGTTGTAATTAAGGTGAGAAGCTGACAAGAATGTTCCCAGGAACATGTGAGGATATATGACAGTTTGCTTTCTATGGGATGAGGCAGAGTAGATAGAGGAATTTGCCATAGAGGATGTCAATGCTGTTAGACAAAACAGGACACCTGCTCCACCTTGCTCCAACCTGAGGGATCCATGTGTGCATTGTTTCAGCCAATGTGAGTATGGTGTCATGTTATTTGAAGTTGAACCATCCAGCAGATACAAATGTGGACACTGAGCCATTTAGCAACAAACACATTTTCTGAATTTGCCCAGGTACTTTTTTTTCATTAAAAGCTCAACTTTCTATTGGGAATTTTTTTCCAACAGTATCTTTAAGAGGTCATAATCATGCAAGTGTTTATAGGAGTTCAGAAGAAAAGAGAATGCTATTTTTAGCCCAGAATGTCAACACATACATCTGTTAGACACTTGGGTCTAATTATTATTGTTGGCTCTTTGTGAGTGCTTCTTATAGTTTCAATTTTTGTAAACACAAGAAGTTCTGTCCATCCATCCACCCATCCATCCATCCATCCACACATCCACGCATCCATCCATCTGAGCATCTATCTATCCACATAATCATCTATTTATCTAAACACCTACGAATCCAGAAATGCAAAACTTATAGTGCTAACCCATGCCCCTCTCTTATACTTTTTCTCATCTTCCAAATCACATTTCCAAACCCAAAGTTGTTAACCACAAAATGAAACAGCTCACTCATGTCCAATGGGCCGACAGTCTGCTGCTCATGAAAACTTGTAACGTCCAACTGGGTTTTTCATTTTCTACACCAGCAGGTCTGGTTCTCGATCATCATAGAAGGTTATTTTAATTTTACTAGGGAATAAATTCTTGTTTTATATGTAAGTTACTAGATATCAAAATATGATGATCTCTTTATAGGTGGAAATAGATGATGTACATGAGCACGCGTTTTCTCAACTTATGGCTGATAATATTTCTGTTCTTTGCACATTAATTTGAAAGTCTGGATGAAGGGACACAAATTTCCTTCAGACAATACTCACAGTTGGAAACTACTTACCCTTTGTTTTTTCTTGTTTTGGTTTGTTTTTTCAGTTTTTGGCCAGGGTTGGATTTGAACCCACCACCTCCGGCATATGGGGCTGGCACCCTATCCCTTTGAGCCACAGGCGCCATCCAACTACTTACCCTTTGTATAGAAGTTGCCTACTTAACACTGGTGGTTTTTATTGTACTGAAATAAAATCTACTCAAATACTATATGACCTATTTGCTTGAAAAAAGGTAAAACAATGTTCTTATTTTGAGGTAATATACATAATCTGCAAAAATTAGGTTTCCTGGTATCACTAGGTACTTATGTGATCATTTTTCTGCAATGAATAAACATGCTGTATATGGACTTTTGCTTCACAGCTTAAAAACAGTATCAATCGAAAGGTTGGAATGAAAAATGAGAAAACCAGCATTCCCTAGATCTCAGATCTCATATTGATTTCAATTGCACTAGTTGCCTTTTTACAAAATGGCTTATATTATTGTCTCTATTTTTTTTTTCTTTGTAGAGACAAAGTCTAACTTTATCACTCTCGGTAGAGTGCCGTAGCGTCACATAGCTGACAGCAACCTCCAGCTCTTGGGCTTAGGCGATTCTCTTGCCTCAGCCTCCCAAGTAGCTGGGACTACAGGTGCCCGCCACAGCGCCCGGCTATTTTTCTGTTTTGCAGTTCGGCCGAGGCTGGGTTTGAACCTGCCACCTTTGGCATGTGGGGCCGGCACCCTACTGGATGAGCCATAGGCGCCGCCCTATTGTCTCTATATTGTCATGGTTGATCGTGTCTATATTCTTGTCTGTGACCATAATTTCCATGGGCTTAACCAGAAGGCATCCTTTAAGTTTATAGTGAATCTTTTAAACACTGCTCCTCTGGGTTGCTGAGAATCCAACTTTAACTTGTTCATTTATTTCTTCATAAATATATATTTGGACATAGCTATTTGAACTCTCTGAAATTTATGAACAATTTGGCAGCATTCTTGGCACCTATTTTCTTTCCTTGAGGACTGCGATGGTTTGGATATTTGTCTCCTCCCAGGTTCATGTTGAAATTGATCCCCAATGTAGAGGGGGGCCTTAACTAGAGGTGTTTAAGTCATGTGGGTAGATCCTTTAGGAATAGGGGAATGTCCCCCTTGAGGGATCCTGACAACTCCCTGCTTCCTCTCTTGGTCCTTCCCTCCTCACCTGATCTCTGCACATTCCTCATTGCTTTGTCTTCTGCCAAGAGGGCAAGTAACTTGAGCCCTCACCAGAGCCAGCTGCCCAAACTTGAACTTTCCAGTCAGTAGAATCAAGAGACAACTACATCTTTTTTTTCTTATAAATTATCCAACCTCAGGTATTTCTTACTGCAAGGCAAAATGAACTAAGACAAGGACTTATATCTTGCTTCATTATCTCCCAGCATTTCATGATTGGCATAAAGAAATCTTAGCTTTTATGTTTTTTTTCCCTGAGTATCAACAGAATTTTTCCCATAACTTCAAATATCAGTAAATAACAAATTTCCTTGTTATTTGATCAATATAAACACAGCCTTGGGGTTCATGTGCTGTTTCTGCCTAAAGATGCAAATTTCCCTATCGTGGAGTCATTTCACCTTGAATTATTCTTTGCATATATATTTTTTCCTTGTTCCATTTATTTTCTAACTTCTAAAGGGCACCAGCATTACAGATGGTCTATTTCTTTCTTCCCTACCACCCTGCCTTCCTCTCCTCTTCCTCTACTTTCCATATCTGCTACTTTACCCATTTTAGTTTTTGTTCATCTCCTTTTCAAATGCTCAGTTTTCCACAAAACTGTTCTTCATGTCCTTTTGCTGCTTCTGCCATGACCTTTAATTCTGATCAGACTCTGTGGCCTCTCTGTGCATGTCTGGGTGTCTGTCTCTCCCACTCTCAGGGACTCTGAAGCTCTTCCTGTTTACTTCTCGTTCACATTTATTTCTAAATCATTTCCCAGACTCTCTCTACTCACCTTTCATTCCGGTCTAACATAATGTACAGGGTATATATTTTCAGTTCTTTCTTAAAGCCTTAGATCCCTTCTTTAAATTCTCATTTCAGAAAAATACAATTATTGTCTTTCATTGGTTCCTTGGAGATCTGTTTGTTCATGGTTTCTGGAGGCTACATGGCGTCAATATTCTCATTATCATCTTCAATCAATCAATTATATGCTGTTCTTCCTTTTTGATATTTTTAAAGGCCTCTGGCTAGCTCTGTCCTTTATAAGTAGTATTATTTCTCATCTTTTTTGACCACGTATTTGAGGAAAATTTGGGGGAAGGGGGCACAGCAACTTGATGGGAAGGTGGAGTTTGCAGCTGTTCCTTCTGGGAGTTTTGTCAGCTGTGTTGGGTGACTCTGCTCTAGGCCAGCAGGGCATCCTCTAGGATCACAATGAAGCTGTGCAATTTAAAGAATGTTTTAATGTGGTTAATTTCCCTTGGCTTCTCTTCCCCAGGCAGCTTCGGGCAAAGATGGCTGGGTAGGTTATTTTCTTTACTGTTTAAAGCATGATTTCAGGAAGGCTTCCCAAAGACCCTATGAGTCTTCCCCTTATTCATGCAAGCATGGGGCCAGTGTTTTTCCTTTCAGAGGAAAGTTATCCACACACTTGGATAACTCTGAGCTGGGCCCCTCGGTCCCATGCACACAGAAAGGCCTCATCTCTTGCTGTCCCCAGTAAGGTCCATCTGATTGCACACACTTGGCCATCCTCCCATACATGTTGCAATCGCAGTTATAGAGGATCCCTAATTGCACCAAAGACAATATTTGTCTGTTTTTATGCCCTTGGTTGGGGTAGAAGACTGAGGAGATTGAAGAGACTGCACTTACATTCAAAATGTCACAGGCTGAGGGCAGAGAAAATTCTAGAAACACAACGGTGATACTTTCTAACACTATATAAGGACAGGCTGTGCAAAAAGAGGATTAATAATGAGGGGCAGGAACAAACCTGATGGAAAATTTTAATTATTTCTATCACAGAAATGGTATATAGCCACAGCCATCTTTTCTTTAATCCAAAGCAATTAGATTGCTTATATAGATAGACATATTCAAGTCTTCATAAGTTATTTAATTGACATGCACCACAGGATGGACATAGTATAAATATTTATATATACTATATAATACAATATACATATATTTATACTATAAATATATACTATAGTATATATATAATAATATATATATAATTCTTCTTTTTACCTTAATTTTTATTTTCTTCTTTCTTCCAATTTTATCTGTACTGGAGAGTGCATTTTCTCGGTTTGAGATTTCCATGCCGTTGTGCAGAGTCTGCTGGCCCTGATGAGCACAGGAGATATTTACATGAAGTAGCAGAGAAGAAGCCACCAGGGTTATGTGCCTTCTTTTGGCTACATCGGAAGGACAGCTTCCATTTGTCTTATAAATCATTCTCAGAGCCCCGAAGAGCAAACACGTTGGGCCTCTTTTTATTTTCATGGTGTTTAAGATTGAGTTTTAGAATATTTAAAATTAGGAGAAGTCTGTGGCGTTTTGAGAGGAGATTAGAGGAAGACGTGGGTTTGGATACCTCTTACTTTAGCACTTGACTTATCTCAACAAAACAACAGATTTAAAAGGACGGGGAATTCACTGCTAATCGCTAAATGGGTAGGGGAAAAATGTTCAAACTGGAAAAATAAACCAGCATTATTTTCAAAACTCATAGCATTGTGGTTGAGAGGAAGTGCATTCATATTACTTAGTCGCTTCATGTTACAAGGGATTTATGTAAAGGAATAATAAGGCAATACGGAGAAAAAGATACACATTTAAAAGAGAGGGAAAAACATCTTAGTTTTAACTCAGAGCCCAAGATTGCACTGGGATGAACATTGTCCCTTCTTTCTGACAAAGGAAGGCCTTCCTCGGAACCTTCAGAACAGATGTTTGTGAGACGAGAGCAGGTTTGAGGCAACCATCAACAAGTTTTATATGAAAATCAACCTGATGTTTTTATGTGTATTTTATTTTTAATTTATCTTTATTTATTTATTTTGAGACAGAGTCTCACATTGTCAATCTCAATAGAGTGCCATGGCATCAAAGCTCACAGCAACTTCAAACTCTTGGGCTCAAGTGATTCTCTTGCCTCAGTCTCCCAAGTAGCTGGGACTACAAGTGCCCCACCACAATGCCTGGCTATTTTTTAGAGACAGGGTCTTGCTCTTGCTCAGGCTGGTCTCAAACCCATGACCTCAGGCAATCCACCCTCCTTGGCCTCCCAGAGTGCTGGGGTTACAGGTGTGAGCCACTGTGCCCGCCTGTAAGTGTATTTTATAATAGGACTGCTATGAGCTGAGTTGTGTCCCCCTCGCAACCTGCCCATTCATAGGTTGCAGTGTTGACGTCCAAGGCCTTAGATGTGGTTGTGTTTGGAGATGGATCTTTAAAGAGGCAATGAAGGTAAAACGAGGTCACCAGGCTGGGCCCTGACCCCACAGGACCGGTTTCTTATAAGAAGATATCAGAACACAGACAGGCAGAGAAGGCCGACCCCGAGAGGACACAGGGAGCAGACAGTGCCTACACACCGACAAGAGAGGCCATAGGAGGAACCAGCCTGAGACACCGTGAGTCTCCAAAATGGGGACAGAAGAAATGTCTGTTGTTGAAGCTGCCACTCTGTGCGCTTTGCTAAGGCAGCGCCAGCAGACTCGTACCCGCTTAAGAACTTTCTTAACATCTAACAGTGTTAGTTTGGAAAAGATTCTTGCGATGAGTTCAAAGACTTTCCAGATTCTGCTGTGGGCAAGTGTTATAATAACACGGACAATCTTTGGGGAAAAATTCCAAATCCAGGCATTAAAGAAAATGGTACAGAGTCATGTTTGTTTTAAAGATAGCTTCTACGCCATACCCTGCTTTGGGTGATGAGGAGGAATACTTGTCATTCCAACCCTAACAGGTGAAATGCAGTGATATGTGGTGTACACATGTGAGGTCACGCACTCTGAGCCTCATGGTAAAGAAGATCACGCAGATAGATGCCATTCTCATACTCCTTTCTTCCTACCTGGCCAAAGGCCAACATCAGGATAGAGGGAATCTCAGGGTACCAGGGCCTGCTGCATCCCCACCCATGGACGTCAGTCTGGGGGCAGAGCTTTCACGGACTTGGGTGCTAACTCTACTTCCTCTGGAAAGGTGGCCCCGCACAGTGCCACCCTCACACACAGACTTCCAGACGCGGGCATGTGAGCCTCCCTGGAGCTTGGGGTCTGCCTGGGAGCCGGCTCTGGACGAGACACTTCCTGCCAACCTGCGCCCACCATAGAGAAGAGCCGGCAGGTTCGTGGTAATACAGGGCTGCTCATGCACAGAACAGGTGCCTTGGCGCGGCATTCTCAGGGAAGGGCTGCATAAATAACCTCCAAATTAAAACAAAAATAACAGTCAAAGAGATTTGCCTCTGGACACCCTTTCCTGCAGGGATGAGGGGATGCTTCTCTGCAAGCCAGATCTTACTGTGCTTGTGCTGTTTACACACCTTGGGACCTTGGCTGAGTTTTCTGATGACAGCAGGCCCCAAACTGTGCAAGAAGAGGAAGCGCCTGAATCACACACGGTGCGTGCTGCACTGTTATGCTATCAAGGAAGTCACGGACTCCTTTAATATTCAAGAAGGGCGCATTGACCCCTCCACCCAAGAATGAAATAGCAGGTGTGAGCAGTTGGAGAGGCTGTGCCTGCTAAGACCGTCTCGCCTCCCAGCGCCCCTTTCTTAGTCCCTGCCTTTCTTTCCAGCCTGCCGCACTCAACCTCTACGATGTCCTAAGAAGGACTTCCAGCCTGCTTTCCCCACTGTGCCTCTGACTCCAAGTGCTTTGCTTGTCACCTCCCTCTTCTTCCCAAGCCCTGTTTGCTCATTCCCTCTCAGAAGCACCTCTCAGCTCCAAATGAGGAGGAAGAGATCTGATTACACAGGCTATGAGGGGAGTCACGTTCTTAGGGCATTTGCATTTTTAAGAGGAGATTAATGAACATAGCGGACAATGTCACCCTGGAATGTCACCCAGTCACAGGAGAGTGGGGACAAACCCCCTCTGGTGCAGAGGGCTTTGGATCTCGGTGTCTTCCAGGCACTGAGGCCGCAGGAGCAGGGTGCTGCTTCCTTGGCAGAGCTATAAGCAAACTCGCCTTCTCAGGAGTGGGGCCTGGAGATGGAGAATCTGGCTGTGTCAGTCTTGCAGGACAAAATCAATTTAAAGAAAAAAATGCTTTTCTTCCACCTGGCAGGTCCCTTAGCTCGTCCTCTCCTCCACTTTGACCTTCTCCAGTGGTGTTGCTGTCCAAGGGTCCCGGGTTGCTCCTGCCCCAGTCACAGGGTACTGTCCAGTTCTGTCACCAGGTCCTGCTGCCCATGCTTTCCCTTGGCTGACCTCCAGTTTCAGGAAACCCCATTTTCCAGTGAATTGTCAGCTATCAATGTCAATTCACTGCTCCTTCTTCTCATTTCCTGCCTTTGCATCTATTAAGACCCAGCTCTGCCCACAGTTACATACGTCCCCTAAGTCAAGGCTTGGCTTCCCTTAACAAACACAGCCTCCAGTGACAATATGAACTGAAATACAGCACAACCATGAAGCAACCTGAGCTCCCCTCTTCCACCTCCTCATCAATACCATGGGATGCTAGGAAGGCAATGTGGCTAACACATGCACCTGTGCTACATCAGAAGACGGACCGCAGGGGGATTCCGTAGGCATGCCCAAATCGGGAGGCAGTGTGGCTAACACATGCACCTGTGCTACATCAGAAGACGGACCGCAGGGGGATCCCGTAGGCAAATCCCCAGCTGAGACGGCCTCTCCTCTCCTCCAAAGTACAGCACGTGTCAGAAATACAGGGAGATCCTTTCCATGTGCAGTAATCGAAGCAAACACACTGGGTGTGGGCAAAAGGTACCAACACTGGGGTGTGTGCGACTTTTTGGAGAACCAACCTCCCTGCCCCCAGCCACTCACAGAATTCGCTCTTCTTCCTGTTTCCTCTTTGGGGCTGCTGTCACTACAGCTGCCCTGCCTACTTCTGTACGGGGAAATGTCTTCATTTCTTTCTGTACGGAGAAATGTCTTCAGCGGAACTGGTGGGTTGTAAGGTAAACCTATGTTTTAAGTAATGGGGTCACAATAACTTTTAATACCTTTCACTTGCACGGCTGTTTCTGTAGCAAGCCCCCTTCCTTGTCCCTACAAGACCCAAATTAAAGGAGGGTCCTCTCTTGGACCCTGACTCGTACTTGGCGACATGCACAGCAATTTGCAATGGCACCTTTTCTTGGGGTTCCTCTCTTTGTCTCCCCTGTGACACTGTAGACTTCTCGAGAATGACGCCTAGCCTTTCCTGTTGACCACTGCAATGCCACTGCCCAGCAGAGTACCCTGAAGACAGGACATATGTGGCTGAAACTGGAAGACAAAAGTCAGGGAAGTTGTGTGGTCCTAATTTTGCCTCAGCTCCCCATCAACTCTTGGGATACGTTTTAAACTACGCCTTCAAGGAATCTGTGAAGAGCTGGCAACTACTTACAGCTAACAGGAGGGCATGGACAGGACACGGGTCTGCAGGGGTGTGCTACAGTTTGGATGTGCATCCCCCAAACCTCATGATGAAATCTGATCCCCAAGTTGGAGGTAGGGAGGGTGGCGCCTGTGGGTCAAAGAGTAGGGCGTTGGCCCCATATGCTGGAGATGGTGGGTTCAAACCCAGCCCGGGCCAAAAAACTGCAAAAAATAGTTGGAAGTGGGGCCTAGTGGGAGGGGTTCGGGCCTTGAGGACAGATCCCTCATGAATGGCTTGGTACCTTCCTCACTGAAATGATCGAGTTCTTCTTTCTCTCTGGCCCCCTTCTGCCATGTGATCTCGGCACACACCAGCTCCTCTTCACCTTTGGCCATGAGCAGCACCTGCCTGAGGCCCTCAACAGAGGCAGAAGCTGTACGGCTTCCTGTACAGCCTGCAGTAACGTGAGCAAAAGAACCCTCTTTCCTTTATAAATCCCCCAGCCTCGAGTATTCCATTAGAGCAAGACACACATGGACTAAGACAGCGTATCAGGAGAACTAGACCTGTTTGTCTCTGAGAACTTCATCAAGGCACTGGGAACAATTCAGCCAGTGGGTTTAAGGTTGATTTTCCTCATACTAAAATCTGAGTAGCAAGACTGTGCTTGCTGAGGGAGACGGTGAGGGTGGCAGGGATGGTGAGGGCAGTGGGGACAGGGAGGTGGGGACAGTGAGGGTGGCAGGGATGGTGAGAGTAGCGGGGACAGTGAGGGTGACGGGGACGGTGAGGGGTATGGAGAATTAGCTGTGGAGAGAAGACATCAAGGCAGACAGCAGAAGAACTGAAGTTAGAAAGAGTGTGAGGAGGGAAGGCCTTAAACAAAACTTACTTAGTAATAATTAGATGCTATTCTTTTTTTTTTTTTGCAGTTTTGGCTGGGGGCCAGGCTTGAACCCACCACCCCTGGTATGTGGGGCTGGCACCCTACTCCTTGAGCCACAGGTGCCACCCTAGATACTATTCTTTAAGAACGTTGAGCCTACACAAATGAGGACTTTTAGGAATCTGCGCTGTGGGTAGCAACACATGCTAATCATGGTAGTCTCAGATCCAGTCTTAAACTGGCTAATAGCTTGCTGCATAAACATCACTGTATGTTAGCAAGGAAATCGGCAGAGAATAAATAGCTCATCACATAGGCAAATAAGGGGTACTCAAGAATGACATCTTGAAAAATTAAAGAAAACATTAAAGACCAAGGTCATGAGCGAGGCGTCTCATCCAAAGATAAGCACAGGCATTCAAGGAGCTTAGTATTTTCTCAGTAAGTGGGCATCCTAAGTTTGTATAAGGAAAATATTCTTTTTTTTTTTGTGACTTACTTTGTGGCCCTGGGTAGAGTGCCATTGCATCACAGTTCACAGCAACCTCAAACTCTTGGGCTTCATTGATTCTCTTACCTCAGCCTTTTGAGTGGCTGGGTCTATAGCTACATTGTTCCCACCACAATGTGTGGCTATTTTTTTGTTGTGGTTCTCATTTTTGTTTAGCAGGCCTGGCTCTAACCTGCCAGCCTCGGTGTATGTGGCTGGTGCCTTACTCACTGGGCTATGGGCGCCGAGCCAACATCCTTCTTGATAAACTTGATAGCGCAGCTAAAGCAGGACCGTGCTCAGTCACTGCCTTGAACAGCACTGGTAGATGCTAAATCTCTGTAAGGACTCACACCACTCAGGTCTACAGTAGAAACACATCAATGGAACACTACTTTCTGTGCTAATCACCCAGAAAATTATTTCTTTCCCAATGGCTGGAGATGATGAGATTAGAAGTGATTTAGTTTTCTGGAGTGGGAAGTGGCTATACCTTAGAGCTTGAATCCTCAGCTCCACTTCACGAGTGAATTGCCTTACCAATCGCACGAGCTAATTGTGCCCCGATTTCCTCAGAGGTAAGACGTGGGGATGTTAAAGGAACCCCGAACCACTGCAAGGTGGGCACGCACACGGAAAGAGCAAAGGCCCAGGCGTGTAGGTTCTTAAAAAGCCTAGCACGTGATCCCAATGCGACAGGAGCTAGACAACCTAGTTCTGCAGAAAATTAGAGTATTTTGTGATTTTGGGGTGCTGACCAAATGTGAATGTCTTGTACTAATTAAGTGTCTCCCATGAGTTTCTCCTGTCTCTTTGCCTTTCTTCTCTGGGTCAGCACTTTCCTACAGGATGGCAGGAGCGGTGCTGGCCCATGTTGCCTTTGCATTAGACAAAGAACATGTAGCCCTGAGTAGCGAGGAAGGAACGGCTTCCTTCAGGGATGAAGGCCTTGGTGGTTCAGTGAAATCTGAAACAAATCACAGACTCAGGAGGAGCCACAAAGTCCAATCAGGACCCAAACCAAGTCAGATGCACCTCCGCAGACCACAGGCCAAGAGCAACGTCTGAGCGGGTAGAGGACAGAGAGAGCGCCTGCAAAGGTGTACGATCCACTGCTGGCCCGTCAACTGAACACAAGAAAGTCATATGACAAGGAAACCACACCTTTAAAAAGTGACAAAGGAAGTTCTCAGATCAGAATTCAATAGAGTAGTGAAATAGACATGGTCAGACCAACAACTGAGACCACGTGTCACCATCAGACCCATGTACTCCAATGTTAAATGGTATCGTTTGTTGAAAAGAATGATGAACGTTCATTGAGAGCAAGAATCCTTTTTGTTTTTTGAATCATGAACTCAGTTGTCCCACCCCATTCATATATTAAAGCCCTAAACCCCAACCTGACTTTGTTAGGAGGTAAGACCTATAAAGAGGCGATTAAAGTAAAATGAACTCACGAGGGTGGGCCCTGATCCAACAGGACTGGTGTCCTTATAGGACAAGATTAGGACACACACACACAGGGACAACTACATAAGGACACAGGGAGAAGACGGTGTCTGCACGCCAAGGAGACAGGCCTCAGGAGGACCAGCCCCAGACACCTGGATTGCGGACTTCCAGCCTCCAGCATGTGAGAGAACGAATGTCCCTTGTTCAAGCCACCCAGTTTGCAACTTAAATGGAATGATTATTTTACCAATAAGCACAGTGCTGACTCTTGCTTTATGAACAAATGGGTGTTCTTTATCATCTTAAAGATGTCTTCTTAATGTAGTTTGAATTCAGGCAGAGTGCATGCTAATTCTTCCACGAAGTGAATTTTGAAAACATGCCTTGTAAGTGACTTTGTGCCTTACACAGGCTGTGAAATAAGCCGGATGCCTGTATTACTGGCCTCTTCCCAAGCCTTCACCTTCTCTCACAGTAATCAGAGAACATGATGTTTCTTAGATTCGTTTTTAATAATTTTTTTCTCCTAGAGAAATACATTATTAACCTTGGGGTAAATATTTAGAAATACTTTAACGAAAAAAAAAATTTCACTTCATATGCCATGTCACTGAAATCCAGGTAGAACTTGAAAAGTACTAGCGTTTACAATCAAGAAAAAGCAACGTGTATACAAAGGTGATGTATACGAAGGTGATGTTTCTAAGTTTCAAAGCAACTTTGGGACAAGCCCTTGCCAAACTCTTGGGAACCCAGGAAGGAGAGGCAATGACTTAATACTTTGAGAACAGCTGGGGTCAAAGGATGCAGAGAGGAACCTAGTTAATTCAAGGAGCAATGAAACTGGACCAGGTAGCACGGAGATATCACTGCAGACTCGATGTCCTGTAGACCAGATGCTAACCATGGTGCTGTTGAGAGATCTGGAAACCAACTTAACCATTTTGTGACTCTGAGGGTTAGCAAGATGATATGTTTTTATTTAGTTTTGCATGTCTACCACGGTTGGCAACTTAATAGGCAAACTGTATTTCTCGAGTTCATTCAATCTAGATAATAGTTTTTTTTTTTTTTTTTTTTTTTTTACGGATGCAAAAAGGTAAAACCCATGGAAATATCCTGTGGCCAATGAAGGAAAAAGAAACCCCCATGTTCACTGAAAAGCTAGAAAATTCTGAGACATCCTGAAGATATGCTTTCAGAGACAATGTGTGTTCTTTAATTTGCAAATATCTTTACTAATATCCTTTATAAACCAACTCTCTTCAAGCAAGCAAGAAAAGCACTGGAGAATAAGACAGACCTTTTTTTTTTAAACTTCATTTTATTTATTTATTCTAGACGGAGTCTCACTCCACCTGCATAGAGTCCTGTGGCATCAAAGCTCATGGAAACTTCAAACTCTTAGGCTTAAGTGTTCCTCTCCTGAGTAGCAGGAAGTAGAGGCACCTGCCATAACAACTGGTTAGTTTTTTTTTTTTTTCACTCCTATTTTTAGTAGAAAAGATGCCTCACTCTTGCTTAGGCTGGTCTCAAATTCCTGGGCTCAGAAAGTTCACATGACTCACCCTCCCAAAATGCTAGGGTGAGCCACAATGCCCAGCTGAGAATACCACTGACTTTCAAATAGTCATAAGCCCTCGGTCTTTGACACTACAACATTTTCTCTATACACAAGACAATTGTAGAGACTGACTTTGAGGGACTCAGGTAAGCGGGCCTCACGGGAGACCAAGGAGCTTCCAACTACCTTTGCGGAGTCTGGTGTGGACTGCGGGCAGAGAAATGCTCACTGGAGGAGTTAATCCAGACAGGCGAAAACTCACTATGCTTCATTATCAAACTGGTGATAACTGCAAATTTGTTAAGGTTTAGAAAAACATGTGGCATTTTGCATGAAACAAACAGGAAGTGCAGTGTGTAGACACTGACTACGTTGCAGAGAAGCCGCACTCCTCTCCTCCAGGAAGGGATCCTGCCGAGGATGAAACACGCACATCCTCCACAGAAATCTCCACACTTCACCAGGACGCGTGAGGTGGGAGGCAGCTCTAATAAGGATTAGTAAGTCTTGGAAGTGCTGTGCACACTTCTCGGGGTGGGATGAAGGAGGCACTGATGTTCCAAGATTCAGGACACTCTCCTTCACCACAGAGCCTCTGTGGGGCCCACGACACGTGGCTGCCACGGAGGGCAGCACTATACAGATTCTGCTTGTCACTGTGTGTCCCTCAAGTGAGCGGAGAAAGCCTCAGGCCGCCTCCTTAAACTCCGTGGGCCGGGTCGTGGTGCTGTACATGTCCACCATCATCACTCTCTAAAAACCATGAATCGTGCATGGCGGTCACAGCACTGCAATGTGGGAAAGTCACTGGCAAGTGTGGGAGAGTAAAAAAGACTGTAAGTGCTCTGCCCGAGCATCAGTATTTGTCATCTGTACAAAAATAGAGTTGGCTGCAGCCTTGGTTAAAACAATCATAATATACTTGAGGTCAAGTTAACCTATGGGAAAGTTTACCTTGATGTCTTTTAGACGTGCATCTAACCTCTTTGTCCTGTCCAGCAAAATGACTTACCGGAAACACTGACGTAAATTCACGGAAGGACAAGATACACACCAATCGAACAGGAGACCTTTCACCAACAGGCTTTATTACCGAATGTAAAGGCCACCACGGTTCACATAAACAAGGACGTACCTTTTACAGATGGGGCCCCTTCTAGGTCAACAGAAAAAGCCACTTAGTCACAGTTACGTCTCACATTTTTTAGAGGATTTTTTTAGAAAAAGGTAAAATCATGACTCATCCAAATATGAAAAATATGTCAAAAGATTTTATACCTAATCAACTGGTGAGGGCAACAGTAAGATGTTACAACTGATGTGGAGGAGAAGTCACAGGCAGACCTACAGACAGGCTGTCAGGATACTGACATGAGTGTGCTGACTATTGGGAGGCCCACCACACAGACCATCAGGAGTGCTGACGTCAGTGTGCTGAGTGATGGGAGGCCCACCCCACAGGCCATCAGGAGTGCTGACGTCAGTGTGCTGAGTGATGGGAGGCCCACCGCACAGACCATCAGGAGTGCTGATGTGAGTGTGCTGAGTGATGGGAGGGCCACCCCACAGGCCGTCAGGAGTGCTGATGTGAGTGTGCTGAGTGATGGGAGGGCCACCGCACAGACCATCAGGAGTGCTGACGTCAGTGTGCTGAGTGATGGGAGGCCCACCCCACAGGCCATCAGGAGTGCTGATGTGAGTGTGCTGAGTGATGGGAGTCCTACCCCAATGGGCTGTCAGACTGCTGATGGGAGTGTGCTGAGTGATGGGAGGCCCACCCCACAGGCCGTCAGGAGTGCTGATGTGAGTGTGCTGAGTGATGGGAGGCCCACCGCACAGGCCGTCAGGAGTGCTGACGTCAGTGTGCTGAGTGATGGGAGGCCCACCCCACAGGCCGTCAGGAGTGCTGATGTGAATGTGCTGAGTGATGGGAGGCCTACCCCAATGGGCTGTCAGAGTGCTGATGTGAGTGTGCTGAGTGATGGGAGGCCCACCCCATAGGCTGTCAGAGTGCTGATGGGAGTGTGCTGAGTGATGGGAGACCCATCCAACAGACCGTCAGGAGTGCTGATGTGAGTGTGCTGAGTGATGGGAGGCCCACCCCACAGGCTGTTGAGAATGCTGATAGTGTGCTGATGGAGGGGAAGCCCACCTTGGACCACCAGGGCACCACACGTGTGTGCTCACCTCTGCTTTGCCTGCTGCTTCTGGAGGTGAAAGGAGCCCCAGAAAAACAAAGGTCAGAGACCCTGGGAAAGTTGTGCCAGGCAGTGCCCCTGCGCCCTGTTTTCATCATTTTCAGTATTTTTCTCTAACAAATCATTGACAAATTTCAAAAGCTGAGTAAATGTATAAAAGGAATTAGTTGTTTTTTTTTTGTTTTGAGACAGAACTTGAAGCCGTCACCTTGGATACAGTGCCATGGCATCACAGCTCATAGCAATCTCCAATTCTTGGGCTCAAGCGAGTCTCCTGCCTCTGCCTCCCAAGTAGCTGGGACTACAGGCGCCCACCACAACGCCCTTTATGGGCCATTATTTGGTTGCAGCTGTCATTGTTGTTTGGCAGCCCGGGCTGGATTCAAACCCACCAGCTCAGGTGTACGTGGCTGGTGCCTAATAATGTCTGATACATTATTTCAAGTGTGTTGTGGCTCTTGGCCTCATCAAGTACATATCCTGAAATCAAATGCTACTTCCACCAAAGAAATGTAGAAGATTAATGTGCTTTAAAAAGCATTTTTTCTGAGGTAGAAAACATTCTCAAATGTGGACACAGATGGACATACAAGATAAATGCTCCAATTATGGTCACATTAAAAGTAAACTTCTGGTCAACTATAAAACATTGGCTCAGAGTCGATCAATGATAGAGGCCCAGAGAGATGCCAAGGTCACAAGAAGAACTTTAATGCTAGCTAAGAAGGAGAAGGACGTCTCAGCGCTCAGCACAAACATGGCTTTCCCACAAAGACTAGAAGCAGACAGAGTCGACACCACAGCTGGCCAGCTGTTACCGCTGTTAACAGTGCAGGAGGGTAGAGCAGTGTGTAACATGTATATAAATATAACACATAAACACACGCACATGAAAACGTATCCGTACACGTATGCACAGTTTACTTTCCCCAGTCAAGTGTTCAGAAAAACCAACATAAATAGCACTTGTTTTGTGTCGGAGAAGTAAACCCTTTACATATACACGTGTGCACACGTCCCTTCACATGCACAAGGCATGCACATTAACACTGCTGCACACGCGTGCGGTGTCCACCCTCTTTAGCACGTACAGCACCAGGAGCACCGGCCGGATCAGGCAGCACTCCAGGTCTGACGCAACCTCTGGGCTGTCGGCTCCACTTCCTCCCACCACCAAGCCATGTTTTGTGAGCACTTCAGAGTGGGCTGAGACAATCAAACAATAAGGATGACACGCACGTTGGGGTCTGGGGGCTGTCCCTGTCCTCCCCTCCGTCCCAGCAGCATGGTCGCCGAGCGGGTGGGAGCAGGGTGCTGCAGTGCGCCTCACTCGTAGGGGGGCAGGCCAAACAGCTGGGGCTGGAAGTCCTGCAGCGAGCTCAGCACCAGCGTGGCCCTGCTCGTCAGCTCGCGGCTCAGGTTTCCGTCGGGAACCATGACCACCTGCATCCCGGCGGCCAGGGCCGCCTCCACGCCGTTGGGTGCATCTTCAAAGACAAGGCACTGTGGGAAGAAAAAGAAAGTCGAGATGGCCTACTGTGTACCCAGACACCTGCATGACAGGTCTGTCACTGACATTGCCATCAGCTTTGCCACTGCGCAGAATGGGACAGAAATGGGGGTGGCAGCTTCCTGCCCAGGGACTGTGCTGAGGACAGCTGGTGGCACAGGCAATGCTGCCTCTGGGGCGGGGGGGGGGGGGGACTTTGTTACATGGGAGGCGTTATCAGGATGGAGTCAGCAGTCTCTAAAGCTTTATTTACTCAGCTCATAACCTATTCCATCAAGAATCGAACACTCAGAACATGAGAGACAATTGCAAGGATAAAAATAAAGTTTTTAAAAAGTAAAGGCACCTGAAAGCTGCTCAGGTTTAATGTACTATAGTTTGAAATTAAATGGTTAGGGTGACGTAGGTAAGATTCAGTTCCTGTGCATGAGTGATGTGCCAACAGTCTGAGAGCACAGAGGGGTGACGTGGCGTCTCCAGGCACTCCCTCCCTGGTGATCGTGCAAAGCCACGTTATCATTAGGGTCACTGACACAGTGACATTCAAACCCTCCTGTGCTCTTTGCTTAGACACGGCATTTAGAATGGGCTGAGAGTACGCTGCACTTGCCAGGGAGCTCTGAAACGCACCGATCTGTCAACAATACCACAGTAAGTTTCTCATGAGGATTCCCTCCCAGGAAGACATGAGGAGTCCCTGACAGCTACCGAGTGGTCAAGTCAGCCTATCCCAGCATGGTACCTTTCTCCCTCCCTGCACATGCAGAAAGCATGTGCCTGGACACCCAGCACAGGAAAGCAGGCAGAGAACGGTTTTCAGCTGAGACGCTGTGGGGCCAGACACTCGTGCAGGGACCGCTGCTCCCCGCAGGGCCGGGGCTCCAGAGCCTTCCAGGCTGGGCTCCCAGCTCTGCCCTCACCTCTGCTCTGAGCCCTTTGTGTTTTCTTATAAAAACTTGGATACAATAGCCACCCCACGTGCTGCTGTCCCAGGAGGTGCCCGATGCCACTGCAGTCAGAGGTTCCACGGGCTCGGATGCTTTCAGGTCAGTGGAAAACTCTTTCACATGTAACCCCTCGTGGGCTGTGCCACAGAGGACAGTCTTCCTCTCCCTTCCCTCCCTTTTTCTTCTCTCTCCCTGCTGTTTGATTCCATCCAGGCCTAAGACGTGGCACTAGCCAACTTGTCGCACAGGCTGACATGTGGAGTGAGTGGATCCGTATCCTGATGGTACATGGACGCCGTGTGGCTTTCACAGAGTAGAATGGTGAGCTCGGAACTGCAGGGCTCAGCGGAGGCAGGACCGTGGCCCTGCTGTCTGACAGCACCAGGGCTGCCCACAGCAGCTGGACCCGCTACCTCCCTTACTGTGAGCGCCGAAGCATTGGGTTTCTTTTCTGGGACTCAGGGTTTCCTTCGGAGGGCAGGGGAGTGACAGCCCTTCAGACTGTCTGGGTTGTTTTCTCCATTATCTGATTGCAAGACTACTTGCTTTTGATATTTTTGTCCCTGTCCTTTAAAGTTAGGACTTGGTTGTATTCTAAATGGGCTCAACTGTTTTTATCTGGGACCGGAGACAGGCGTTTAAATGTCAAGTGACATTCTCAAATATCCTTTGCCTGCTCTGGAGACTCTGAAGCTTTGTGCAGTCCACCTAGGAAAAATCGGGCTGGGATAGTGGAGGAGACTGCTTACCCCTGGGGAAACTCCGCTTGGCTGAACTCACGAAAGCAGCTTTTATTCTGCACCTATACGAGGCTGGCTCTGAGGCGTGAGGCATGGCAGGTAGGTGGGCTGGGGAGTGGGTGACTGAAAAACCGGGGCACCCGCCACAACAGATACACGGGGGGCAGCAATACACCACCCACAGGGGCCTGGGTTCAAGGTGACGAGGACGCCACTGTGTTCACGCTTGACGGCTGTTCCCAGATGGTGCAAAAGGACATAAAGGGAGCTGAGGGGGACGGCTGGACCACCAAGACTGTCCATGTCATAGCACTGAGCAGGGCAGGGGGCCACATGGACCCACACATTTTTACTGTTTTCATGGCTTTCACGTTTTACTGATGGATAATTCATAATCTGTCCCCACTTAATTTTAGAATTAGTAAGTTAAGGATGGCACTAATAACTGATGTATTACAGTGTTACATACAGGGGCTAAAAGGTGCAGTAGATCATTTAAGAGAGACCTGAAAGGGATGAAGAATGGTGAGAAGTCTAAGGTGGGTAACAATGACGACTACTGTTATTAGTCACACTAAGATGACGACGTAACAAGCTTAGGCAGCAAAGGGGGCATTTTAAGTTGGGCAGACTATGCAAGTAAGGAAAACCCTGAACACTCTATGCCTGAGGGGCACCCCCAGAATACAGCTGGTGTCAGGGCTCCTCCAGCAAGCCGTGGGCAGCGCTAACTGCTCTAAAGGGTCTACGCTGTCAGCAGTCACCAGTGACCTCAGCCACGGACGTGAACAGGAGCGCTGCCTGCAGACACCATGTTGCTGGCACCGTAAGCTCCCTTCTTCCTCCTTCTTACACCAGGCCACTTCACTTAAAGCTGGCACAGCTGCCTCCCGCTGATATCAGCCAGACTGTTCCGTATTAGTCGGCCCGCGAGATTCCACTCGAGAAATGTGGAATGTGAAAATGGAACTGGAAGTTCAGAAGTTGTAGGAACTGTCTGCAGCAGGCGGGCCAAGACAGATACACGTAGGAAAACTCAGCAAAGAGGAATGGACAGGAAGTCCTGTGTTCACTGGACGCAGGCGTGGTGGGCCCGCAGGACCAGGTACTGTCTGCACACACATTCAGGAGTCGCCACAGACAGGACAGAACACAGACGCCAGACACGAGCACTCATGGGAGCACAGCCCCTAGAGCAAGGTTCCAGACGCCAACCACACTCAGGGATGGGTTCTGAGCGACCCCACAGACCTGCAGGTTCAGCTTGTGTGTGCACCTGTGTCTTCTCAGACGCAGAGGAATCACACAGCAGCACAAGGAATGCATTGTGAAGTACCCACTATAAAAGTCCCAGAACACGGGACTTGCTTCATTAAACTATGCCTCCTGATTCCACAGATGTGCTGCACTTCTCAACAGGACCACTCCTATGAGAAAATAGCCACGTGGCAGTTAAAACCTAGACATTTGGAAAATCTTCACAGCATGGTGTGTCCATGTACTGAAACCAAGGGAAAAAAATCAGAGACCTGGAAACACTGTGCCCGCCCATCCCATGTGAGTTTGAATAATGTAGCTTATCTCTCGCAGCAGTAGCAGCAAGGAGGAAGCATGTTCTTTCAATTCAAAGAGGGAAAGTCTGGTGCACTTCCATCTGTCACACCCACAACAGGAAAAGCAGGTCACCCTGCTTGCACTTGGCTGTAAAACCTGTTTTGGGGGGCCTCATTTTCCCCTAAGGACTGGCCCATCCAGTGCCCCCGTGATAGACTGATTATACTTGACCTCAGGTTCCTTCACCAGGGCACACAGTGGGTCACGCCATGCAGTGTGGCATCTGTGAAAGAGACCTTCCGCTCTAAGTGAGGGACTCCAGTCCAAGTTGGGTGGTGGGGGGCAGGAAGAGACCTTCCCCTCTAAGTGAGGGACTCCAGTCCAAGTTGGGTGGTGGGGCAGGCGGACCTTCCCTAGGTGGACCTGGTGACTGCTCCCTGGAGGGTGGCCAGGGCAGTAAGCTAGGAGGGCCCTGCCATGGTCAGTGAATCCTGAACACTGGGGCTGGGGCTGGCAGATGGTGGGGGGATCTGCACATGCCCTGGGAGGCCCCCTTCCTCCAGGGAGCTCCCTCCTCCACCACACACTTTACCTTTCTGCCAGAGGCGCACATGGACATGCACATGGACAGGCGAGCTTGGTACGATGCTAGTGACTTTGTGATTACCTTGTAGCACACTGCATTTCAGAGACATTCTAGCACACGTGGCCAGGATGACAAAGAATTATCTGGGCAAGAATATTCTTCTCATGACTTGTGCAGACACAGACATGTGGGCTGTCACTACACACGGCCTGTTTGAACTGCACTTTCCCCTGGCACCATGCCCAATGGTGAGCTTTTGCTAAGGGTCTGTCAAATCAGAGATGGCAGCTGGATGTCCTGTACAGGACTGAGCTACAAAGGGGCATGGATGTCAGAGTGGAGGGACACACGGCAGCGAATGCAGCCCTCCCCTCGCTGGGGAAGGTCAGGGGTGACACTGGAAAGGTCAGTGGGTGACACTTTCTGTTCACACAAGGTCTGGAACAGAATCTGAGCCTGTAGAATCCAGCATTCTCTCTACCTCACCAAGCTGAAGTCAGCTGATTTCCATCTCTAGGCCAGGAGATGAGCTTAATTAAACTGTAGCTTGAGGGATTTAATTTAGAGAGAATGACATTTCCAACTTGAAGGGAGGTGCAGTACCTTGGCATCTTATCACTGGGAGGTATCCAGCTTACTTCTCTGATGACTGTTAAGTTCCGCTGTGCCCCGTGAGATGGCCTATGTCCCGGGATGCTTATTGGAACCGCCGGGGGACTAAAAGGGTTCCTGCACTTTAATTTCTTAATACCAATCTCATATAACTAATAAGTCCCATTTTATAACTCTAAACTTCCACTTAACAATACCTTTGTCTGACATAAAGCATCCCAGACAGAGCAGCTGAACAGCAGATGTGGACTCTCACAGTCCCAGAGGCTGGGATCTGAGGACAGGGGGCTAGCACACTGGTTCTGCTGAGGCCCCCCACCCCGGTGTGCTGACACCATCTTCATTGTGTCCTCACGTGGCGGGTAGGGGCAGAGCAAACCAGCTCCCTAGGTCCCCTTTATGAGGGCTGTGATCCCACTCACCAGGGCTCCCTATGACCTGGTCACCTCCCATAGCCATTGCCTCCCAGATTATCAGGGCGGGGGTGAGGATTTTAACACCTGGGTGGGTGTGTGTGTGTGTGTGAGAACACTCAGTGTATAACACAATGGGATTGCCGAGCAAAAAATAGTTGCTGATGCGGTGGGGCTATCATCCTGGTGAGGAGGAGGAAAAGTGCCATTTGTGACCTGCCAGGGTAGAGGCCACATGGGACCCCCAAGCAGAAGAGCCAGGACCTGCCATGCTGTGGGCATCACGCAGCTGACAAACAGCTGAACCACAGGCAGGTGACAGAGAGGAGGCTGAGAATAGAGGGCCCTGGGGCAGCCGTGGCATCTCTGTGCAGGAGCAGGAGAGTTGGGGACAAAGCTCCAAGGACAGTTGAGGCAGGAAGGCCATCCAGGGAAGCACCAGGAGACAGTTTAGGGGTTTCAAAAGGCATGGAGCCACTGAAGCTTGCGATTACTGTTTTCCAAACACGCTCATCTGATTGCTGAGGCTCTTACCTCCAGATGTCATGCTTTTAACACCCAGCTTGGCTGTGTCCCAATCCTTACTCTGCAGTGCTCTGAATCACAGCCCCTCACCAGCGGGACCACGAGGCTCAGGCAGGGAACGGCAGGACCATGGTGGGAGGGAGACCATCCAGGAGGGAGCGTCCTCGCTGTCCTGTGCCCTCAGATACCCTCAGGTCCCCAGACACACTTTGCACACCTACTCAGCACCATTGGTGGAAAGGGTTTTACGTGTAAAACCATTATGTCTACTTCAAACTATATGCCTTAAGGGAACCAGTGAGCTTTTCAAATTGGATTGTATCTTCTCTGGGGAGTAAAGCTATTTCCTTTAGTTGGGTGAAATCAAACATTTGAAAGGCAGTCATTGGAGGGTCCCTTTTAGGCCCTCAGAAGGAGGCTGCAATCAGGCGTCTGCCCATTGTAAATCTATCCATACACAGCACCTGCTTGGGGCAAGTCGCGGAACAGATGACCCACATCTAATCTTTACAAACAATACTTTTTTCCCAGTAGATTTTTCCTATGCACTAATTTTGTAATCAATTTTCACACCATTATACTCTCTGTCTCAGGGGGTGGAGCAAGAGGGCGGATGAATAACAGCTTCTTTGGAAGTGGGGATGGTGAGATCGGGGAGAGACTTCAGGCATCTCTGGCTGGTGAGATCTACCCAGAAACATCTCTTTGGGGACACAGGGAGTCAGCGAGAGACTTTTGGACCCCATGAGGAGGACAAAAGCAGTGGAGAACTGGCAAGCGGTTGTATGTGTTCATTCAGTTCAATCCTGCTGGCAGCTGTAAGTACAACGGCAGTGAGACTGAAAACTGGAAAGGCCTTTCCTGTGCGCTGTTTTGTTTTCTTGGACATGGGGACGCAGTTGAACTGCCTTGGGGGAGATTGGGCAACAGTGTGGAGTACATTAAGTGTTGTCTAGGGCCCTGGATGGAGCCCGGATGGAGCTAATAATGTTCGGCTGTGGGCCGCGTGGAGCCCTTATGGGAGAACTGCCCCAGCAAGCTCCACCCTCAGCGTGGCAGAGGGAGGATCGAGTGGGAGACCTTAGGGAAGTAATCCAATGACTGAGCAACCTAAAGGCAGGGACTGAGACGTCTTACAGCCTTGGCACTCAAGGGCACAGAGTGCCTTGGCACACTGGGCAAGTGCACAGCCATTTCAGGAGTGTTCCCAGCAACAAATGCTTTCCTGGGAAAGCTTCTGCCTAGCCAAGGTTCACAGTTTTATGTGCCTTTTAAGCGAGCTGAGGAGACATTTATGCTCTCCACCCTATGGGCTTTAAGGAATCAGCAGAGACTTCCAGTCTCCATCTCATATAGCTGTATCAGCATTATGATTAATATCTCACACCCCCAAAAGATCACCTGTTGCCCAGACAATATTCAGCAAGATATATATACTGCTTTGTTTTTGGTTTTGTTTTTTTCTTTTTGTTTATTGTTTTTTTTTTTCAATTTCAACATTTTCCCTCTAGACTTTTCTCTTTTTTCCTTTCTTTCCTTTCTTCATTTTTCTAGCTTAAATAAAAATTTTCCATAGTTGCCTTCTTTAAAAATTAGAACTCCATTTTTGCTAATATTTCTACCCCTATTATTTGATTTTTTTTTCTCTCCAATTTTATCCTGTAAAGTTTTCTGTTTGCTTGTTTTGGTTTGACTTAGCATTTCTGTCATTCCTCTCTACTTGGTGGAGGTGGGGTACTGTGTCTGAACAAGCTGTCAAAGAGCTGCTGACCTCAAGGGAACCACCCAATCTGGCACCCCCAGAGGTTGGGGGTTTTTAAGGTTGGATCAAAGTACCCTACTGTACACCTATATTGCTCTTGTCTCTCTCTTCTGTGCCTCTCTTCTTTGTGTCATTATTCCCTTTTACTCACCCCCTCTTCTTTCTCCTTTTTCCCTTTAAATATTTTTTCCCGTATTGCTTGTCAATCCTATCATCCTTCTAATCCTGTACCAAAAGGACACATCAAAACCCTAAGCCAGAGGCACGGCAACTTAAAGAGCAAGAGGAAGTGAAAGGTATATTAGGGCAAGGAAACAGATAAAAGAAAACACTTACAAGGAAGAATCAGCTGAAAAATCCTGGCAACATGAAAAACCAGTCCAGAGCAACCTCTCCAAGGGACCAAGAGGTAGCTACAACAGAGGATTCCACCTATAAGGAAATGTTAGAAATGACAGAATGGGAATTTAGAATACAGATGATGAAAACAATGAAGGAAATGATGGAAACAATGAAGGAAACTGCAGATAAAGTGGAAAATAACCAAAAGGAAATCCAAAAACAGAATCAAATAAGAGATGAATGATATGAAGAATACAGAAAGGATATAGCAGAGCTGAAGGAACTCAAGCAACTAGGAAACTTAAAGATGCAACAGAAAATATAACCAACAGATTAGACCATGCAGAAGAAAGCATCTCAGAGATAGAGGACAAAGCTCTTGAGATAATTCAGATAGTTAAAAGGCAGAAAAGAAGACAGGGAATACAGAACAGTCACTGACAGAATTATAGGACTTTATGAAGCATTCAAACATATGAGTTATAGGTATACCAGAAGGGGAAGAAGAGTATCCCAGGGGAATGGAAGCCATACTAGAGAATATTATAAATAAAAATTTCCCAAATATCACCAAAGATTCTAACACACTCCTTTCAGAGGGATATTGGACCCCAGGTCGCCTCAACTCTAACAGACCTTCTCCAAGACACATAGTGATGAACCTGTCCAAAGTCAAGACAAAAGAAAAGATTCTTCAAGCTGCCAGGAGAAAGTGCCAGTTGACCTACAGGGGCAAATCCATCAGGGAGACTGCAGACTTCTCTAATGAAACTTTTCAAGGAAGAAGACAATGGTCATCCACCTTTAATCTACTTAAACAGAACAATTTCCAGGCCAGAATTCTATGTCCTGCTCAGCTAAGCTTTAAAATTGACAGAGGAATCAAATCATTTACTGATAAGCAAACATTGAAGAAATTCGCCACAAGACCAGCTCTACAGGAAATACTTTAACCTGTTCTACACACTGACCATCATAATGGATCAACAGCAATGTAACAACTCAGAAATTAAAGGACAGAACCTAACTTCCACAATGATACAAAAGATAAAACTAAGCAATGGACTCCCACAAAATAAGATGAATAGAATACAACCACACTTATCAATTATCTCAATAAATGTTAATGGCTTGAATTTCCCACTGAAGAGGCACAGATTGGCTGATTGGATTAAAAAGCACAAGCCATCCATTTGCTGTCTGCAGGAAACACACATGAGCTTCAAAAGACAAATTAAAACTCTGAGTTAAGGGTTGGAACACAATTTTTCAGGCAAATGGAATTCAGAAGAAAAGGGGGGTTGCAATCTTATTTTCAGATACATGTAGATTTAAAGCAACTGAAGTCAAAAAAGACAAAGATGGCCACTTTATATGGGTCAAGGGAAAAATACAAGAAGACATTTCAATTCTAAATATTATGCACCCAACTTAAATGCTCCCAGATTCTTAAAACAGACCTTCCTCAGTCTGAGCAATATGATATCCTATAACACTATAATAACAGGGGACTTTAACACTCCTCTAACAAAGCGGACAGATCTCTAAGTAGAAGTTAAACAAAGATATAAGGGACTTAAATGAGACCCTAGAACAACTGTGCTTGATAGATGCATATAGAATACTCCTTCCCAAAGATAAAGAATATACATTCTTCTCATCGCTCCATGGAACATTCTCCAAAATTGATCATATCCCAGGACACAAAACAAATCTCAACAGAAATCTAAAGAATTGAAAATTTTTATCTTTTATCTTCTCACACCACGAAGCACTAAAGGTGAAACTCAACTCCAACAAAAATGTTTAACTCAACACAAAGACATGGAAATTAAACAACCTTCTGTTGAATGACTAGTGGGTGAAGGAAGAAATAAAAGAGGAAATCATTAACTCCCTTGAGCATAACAACAATGAAGACACAAGTTATCAAAACCAGTTCTGAGAGGAAAATTTATCACATTACATGCCTACATTTGAAAAACAGAAAGAGAACGCGTCAACAAACTCACAAGACATCTTATGGAACTGGAAAAAGAAGAACAATATAAGCCTAAACTCAGCAGAAGAAAAGAAATATCCCAAATTAAATCAGAAATCCATGAAATTGAAAACAACAGAATCATTCAGAAAATGAATGAAACAAGGAGTTGGTTTCTTGAAAAAATAAATAAAATAGATAAACCTTTGGCCAGAGTAATTAGAAATAGAAAAGAAAAATCTCTAGTAACCTCAATCAGAAATGATAAAGGGGAAATAACAACTGATGCCACAGAGATAGAAGAGATCATCTCTGATTACTACTAGAAACTCTATGCCCAGAAATTTGACAATGTGAAGGAGATGGATCAATATTTGGAATCACACCCTCTCCCTAGACTTAGTCAGGAAGAAAGAGAGCTCCTGAACAGACGAATTTCAAGCACTGAGATTTAAGAAACAATAAGAAAAAAATCTTCCAACAAAAAAATGCCCTGGTCTGGATGGCTTCACAACAGAATTCTATCAAACCTTCAAAGAAGAGCTTATTCCTGTAGTGCAGAAATTATTCAAAAAAAATTGAGAAGGAAGGAATCTTCCCCAACACGAACTTCTATGAAGCAAATATCACCCTGATACCAAAACCAGGAAAAGACCCAACTAAAAAGGAGAATTTCAGACCAATTTCACTCACGAATATAGATGCAAAAAATCTCAACAAAATCCTAGCCAATAGATGACAGCTTATCATTAAAAAAGTCATACATCATGATCAAGTAGGTTTCATCCCAGGGATGCAAGGCTGGATTAACATACACAAGTCCAAAACTGTTATTCACCATATCAACAGAAGCAAAAACAAAGAACATATGATCCTCTCAATAGATGCAGAAAAGGCATTTGATCAAATCCAGCATCCTTTTCGAGGTAGAACACTGAAGAGTATAGGCATACGTGGCACATTCCTTAAACTGATCCAAGCTATCTATTACAAACCCACAGCTAGTATTTTACTGAATGGAGTAAAACTCAAAACTTTTCCTCTTAGAAGTGGAACCAGACAAGGTTGTCCTCTGTTATCATTACTATTCAACATAGTGCTGGAAGTGCTAGGCAATACAATTAGGCAAGACAAGGAAATAAAAGACATCCAAATGGGAGAAGAGGAGGTCAAACTCTCCTTCTTGGCTAATGATATGATCTTATACTTAAAGAACCCCAAAGATTCAACCATAAGACTCCTGGAAGTCATCAAAAAATACAGTAATGTCTCAGGATATAAAATCAATGTCCACAAGTCAGTAGCCTTTGTATATGGCAATAACAGCCAAGATGAGAGGCTAAGGACAGAACTCCCTTCACCATAGCTTCAAAGAAAATGAAATATAAGAATAGGAATTTGTAATATACCTAACAAAGGAGGCGAAGGACCTCTATAAAGGAAATTATGAAATCCTAAGAAAGGAAATAGCATACGATATTAACAAATGGAAGAACATACCATGCTCATGGCTGGGAAGAATCAACATTGTTACAATGTCTATATTTCCAAAAGCAATATACCAATTCAATGTCATCCCTATTAAAATACGAACATCGTACTTTCAAGACTTGGAAAAAATGATTCTGCATTTTGTATGGAACCAGAAAAAAACCCCATATAGCTAAGGCAGTTTTTAGTAACAAAAACAAAGCTGGGGGTATTATCATACCAGATTTTAGGCTGTACTACAAAGCCATAGTGGTCAAGACGCATGGTACTGGCACAAAAATACAGACATAGACATTTGGAATCGAACAGAAAACCAGGAAATGAAACTAACATCTTACAATCACCTAATTTGCAATAAAGCAAACAAGAACATATACTGGGGGAAAGACTCCCTATTCAATAAATGGTGCTGGGAGAACTGGATATCCACATGTAAAAGACTGAAACTGGACCCTCCCCTTTCTCCACTCACAAAAATTGATTCAAGATGGATAAAGGACTTAAATTTAAGGCATGAAACAGTAAAAATCCTGAAAGAAAGCACAGGCAAAACACCAGAAGATATCGGCCTGGGGAAACACTTCATGAAGAAGACTGCCCTGGCAATTGCAACAACAACAAAAATAAATAAATGGGACTTAATTAAACTGAAAAGCTTCTGCACAGCTAAGGAGACAACAACCAAAGCAAATAGACAACCTACACAATGGGAAAGTATTTGCATATTTTTAATCAGACAAAAGCTTGGTAACTAGGATCTATAGAGAACTCAAATTGATCCACATGAAGAAAGCCAACAATCCCATGCATGAATGGGCAAGAGACATGAATACAACCTTTTCTAAAGAAGACCGATGAACGGCTAACAAATAGATGAAAAAACGCTCATAATCCCTAATTATTAGAGAAATGCAAATCAAAACCACCCTGAGATACCATCTAACCCCAGCAAGAATGACCCACATCACAAAATCTCAAAACTGCAGATGCTGGCATGGATGTAGAGAGAAGGGAACACTTTTACACTGCTGGTGGGACTGCAAACTAATATAACCTTATGGAAGGAAGTATGGAAAACCCTTAAAGAACTCAAGCTAGACCTCCCATTTGATCCTGTAATCTCATTAGTGGGCATCTCTACCCAGAAGGAAAAAAATCTTTTTATCATAAGGACACTTGCACTAGACTGTTTATTGCAGCTCAATTTACAATCGCCAAAATGTGGAAATAGCCTAAATGCCCACCAACCCCGGAATGGATTAACAAGCTGTGGTATATGTACACTATGGAATATTATTCAGCCATTACAAAGATGGAGACTTTACAGTTTTCTATTAACCTGGATGGGAGTGGAACACATTATTCTTAGTAAAGCATCACAAGAATAGAGCAGCATGAATCCTATGTACTCAATTTTGATATAAGGACAATTAATGACAATTAATGACACGGTAGGGGTGGGGGAAGGGGAGAGCAGAGAGAGAAAGGAGGGGGGAGGGTGGGGGAAAAGAGAGCAGAGAGAGGGAAAGTGGGAGGGTCTTGGTGTGTGACACACCTTTCGGGGGCAAGACACAATTGTAAGAGGGACTTTACCTAACAAATGCAATCAATATAACCTGGTGTTTCTTGTACCCTCAATGAATAGCAAACAATTAAAACAAAAAATTTCACACTGTGAGACAACAAAACTTCATGGGGGCCTTAAACTTTATTTTTAATCATTTCTGACCATATATAAGGTTTAAGTCTGTCTCCACAATCTTAGTCTGAAATTAATTATTGCAAATAAGCACACCAACACTTAAGGCTGAATGCATACGCACAGTGGGGCTCAGAAAATTGGGCCCGGAAAGGAATTCATTTGTGAAAGTGTCTCTCTCCCTTCTCCTGAATCTCCTCTGACCTCTCAGTCCCCTCCTCCCCCACAGCTGGACATGGGTACTAGAATACTTCTTCCCTAAGGCAGGCCATAAAATCCAGAACTCTGTTCCCTACAGCCGGCCATAAAACCTATAATTAGTCCATGGAAAACTGGCCATAAGGAAATTCTCTCATCTGCCTTGTAGGACTATAGGTCATGAACCTCCCCCCATTCCAGAGGGTCCTGCCCCACACCCAGGAAGCAGGATGCCAATCAGAGAGCTGAAAGGATTTGGACAACCAGCCTTGCTGGGTCCCCAGTCACCCTGCTAGCATTCGATCTGCCCTTTGGCACAATCACATGTCTAGAAGGCTATCCACGCTTTGTTCAACCTAAGCATAAAAAGGGCCAGCTCTCTCTGTGCGACTGGGTCTTCACTCTGAAGGCTCCTGTGCACACATGTTCGATACACTTGTATGCCTTTTCTCCTGTTGATCAATC
This sequence comes from Arctocebus calabarensis, assembly GCA_963573935.1. Taxonomy (NCBI): domain Eukaryota; kingdom Metazoa; phylum Chordata; class Mammalia; order Primates; family Lorisidae; genus Arctocebus; species Arctocebus calabarensis. The sequence continues at coordinate 38,994 of CAUYON010019936.1, forward strand.
TGCCTTATGTTAGTGGTCTGCTGGTGAATCTTTGGGGGGCCAAGAGTCTTGGTCCCTACACATGCCTCATGTTTGTTTAAATATGAAACCTTGAAGTAATACCATAAACGGACTGTTACAGTATGTGTGGATTTTCTGTTATTAGTTTATACTACCCATCCTATCCATCAATCCATCCACCTGTTCATTCAGGCAGCTATCCCGACCCATCTATCTGTCCACCATCTACCCCTCCCTCCCTTCAACCCCCACGTCCACCTACCTGCCGTGACCTGCATCTGTGCTACTCTCCTGAGTGGGCCTGTCTGATGTAGAGTTCAGTGTCCCTTGCACCTTGCACAGGCACTGTCTTATTGAATTAATATCAGTCTGAAAATCAATTATAAACCTGGCACTGACATAAACATATCTGTGACCAAATCCTCTGGGGATATAAGCTAGTTAAATAAAGGAATACCCTTAATTGATTCCTTTTCCTTTACAGAAAAATCTTTAAGAACTTTAGGATTTACCAAGTTGGAGGGGTGGGAGGTAGAAAGCTAGCTACAGAATTCTCCATGTCACTTTATTCATGAATCGCACACGGCAAGGCTCTCAGCATCCATACCTAAGTGCATGGATGCAAACTAGGTGCAGAGCAGGACTTTAGACAGCTCAAAGAACCTTCCTGCATTTTATCTCCCCATAAGGCAGACTCCATGTCCACTGGTCCATCAGATGTCAATGAAAAGCCCAGCAAGGCCGTCTAAAGTACTGACTTTCTTAGTCATAAAACTAGGCTTAAGAGTCTCTGGATGTTTAAAAGCATTCTTTCTTTCTCTTTCTACTCTGCTATGTAGAATACACAAAATCACGTCAGTTTTCATAGCTTTTTGTGTAAGACTCATAATCCACAGGTGAGACAGGAGGCCCCTAGAGTTTCCTGTGTTAAGAGATGCACCATGCAAGCAGGTCAGAAGTGCAACGTGTCAGCAGTAGGAGAGGCACCGTGCCAGCAGGGTGGAGGGCACTGTGACATCAGGTAGAAGGTATACGGTGACATCACAGAGCAGGGGCACTGTGCCAGCACAGAGGAGGGCACTGTGTCAGCAGTTAGGAGAGGTACCATGCCAGCAGAGGGGAGGGGCACCATGCCAGCAGGGAGGAGATGCATGGTGACACCAGGAAAGAGGGGCACCGTGCCAGCAGAGGGGAGGGCACCATGCCAGTAGGAGGAGATGCATGGTGACATCAGGAAAGAGGGGCACCATGCCAGCAGAGAGGAGGGGCACTATGACATCAGGGAGGAGGGGCACTGTGCCAGGAGAGAGGACGGGCACTGTGACATCGGGTGGGAGGGGCACTGTGACATCAGGTAAGAGGAGCACCACGCCAGCGGAGGGAAGGGCACCATGCCAGTAGGAGGAGATTCATGGTGACATCAGGTTAGAGGGGCACCACGCCAGCAGAGAGGAGGGGCACTATGACATCAGGGAGGAGGGGCACTGTGCCAGCAGAGAGGAGGGGCACTGTGCCAGCAGAGAGCAGTGGCACCGTGCCAGCAGGTAGGAGATGCATGGTGTCATCAGGGGTCAGAGGCAGTACTCCAACAACAGACGCAGGAAGATCAGCTGTCTACACTAAGAAAATGCCGGGATACATATGACAGAAATTCTATTTAATTTTCAACCGGTACCTTCCCTGTGGAAAACCCCATCTGAGATTGGAGGTGCTTATGGCCCAGGGGTTAGGAAAGAGCCTCCTGTGGGCCCTGGAGGGCCAAGCCCACACAACCTCAGGACAGCCACAGCACAGTGGCATCTGCCTGCCTTGGGAGCAGTGACTGAAGACGCCACTCTACAGCACAGCAGTGTCGGAACTGACTGGGCCCGGCCTGACCCATGCACTGACTTTCATGTTGTCTCCAAATGCTCGTGTAAGAGCTGATGCCAATCACCGAGGGGAGTGACACAAACACAGGGATCTGCAGAGGTTAAAACTCTGAATCACCCCTTAGCTGTGGGATGAGCTGTCCTTGCGAGCATGTGTGGCAGGCGGCATGCAGAGGCCTGTCCTCATCCCTTCTCAGCCCTGATAGCTGCGCTATGCGGGGCCCGCAACCTGTCTGGGACATTTAGTAGGGAAGCCAGCAAAGCCAGTGCCCTTAAGGACTTATTTTCTGGTTTTCACGAGGATGCTATCCATTCTCCTCCACAGATACATTAAGTGCTGACTCTTAAAGAACAAGCTAGCGTGTGCACACTCGCTACAGAGTCAGCACTTGCAAAGATGAACATGTGTGGGATCCCAGGTGGGTTTTGTTGTTTTTACCTATTCCTCCATGTTCCTGTCAGCGCTCACCCTACACTGCTCCTGGGCGTGGTGGTGCACACCTGTCCTCCTAGCACTTCAGGAAGCCGAGGTGCAAGGCTCATTTGAGCCTAGGAGTTTGAGACCATCCTGAACAATACAGTGAGATTGCATTTCTACAAAAAATAAAAAAAAAAATTAGCCCGGTGGTGGTGCGAGCTTATAGCTTCAGCAGGAAGCTGAGGCATGAGGATCATTTGAGCTTGGGAGTTTGAGGTTGCATGACCTATGATCATGCCACTGCATCCCACCCTGAGTCCTAGAGTGAGACCCCTTTCAAAACTAAATGAACGACTGAACTCTCTTAACTGTAAGGTGTCATGAAGTATGGCGTGTGCAGAATGTCCCATGATACACCAGGTCAGAGAAATCTTCTTCAAGGACATTCCTCCCATGAGGGAGCCGGGCTCTGTCATGTACAACAAGTAGCACAAAAATGTTTCCAAATCTGTTTAAACTTTGCTAAGGAAGTCTCTCAAACATGGAAGCCTGTTGGAAGAGAAAACCAATGGATGTCCTACAAAGCAGCCTGTGAGGAAGCTATTTGGGGAAAGTTTTCCTAAGTAAGATACACCTGAAGGTAACATGACTCACAGAAATGCAAATGCCTGTTTCCTCCCTGTGCTCTGAATCTTCCCAGCAGACAAAAACTTCACAGTGCTCAAGATAAATGAACACAGATGAGGCAGATTTTTACCCCGAAAGCCTTAACCCACTTTCAAGGGCTCCGCGCCCAGGACACCAAGACGCCTCTTTGGTTAGGAGATGGGGTGACTGACACCCTGAGGGCTGCTCTGCAGAGCTCTGGGGGGAGAGGTGTGTCAGCTCCTGAGGGCACACAGGAGGGTAATACACGTGTAGGGCCTGTGCCTGTCCCCTGTTCTTTAGTCAGCAAAGAGCATCACTACCTTCTCAAACTTGGAGCAGAGCTGACATCTCCACCCATCACCTGCGACTGTCAAGGTGCCCTGGAACCTAGAAGCCTGTGGCACAGGGATGCAGGGTCACAGGATGAGAGGGCAGAGAGGTGTGCTGGTGTGGCAGCCTGGCCTCAGAGTGGTGGGACCCCAAAGGCAGTGGGAGGTGGGGCATTACCAGCAAGAGCCAGAGGAAGCTGTGGACCAGACTCCACAGGGGGCCCTGGCGGAGTCAGGAAAGGTCCTGGGTCCATGGGAACCGAGAGTGGCTCTCGGGGAGTACAAGGAAGGCTCTCCCGGGGTTTGCAAAGGAGCTGGGGCCTATTTGCTAACTCAGGTCCCAAGCTGACTCCGAAACTTTATGCTGATTTGCTTTTGTGTACAATCATGGTACCAACCTCCGGATTTTCTGAAGCTTGGGGCCTGGCTAGCAGTGTTCACAAAGACAGAGTGAGAACGCAAAACGCCCTAGGACAGTGGGCTCTGCGTTCCTCTGGTCCCACCCCCAGACATGCCTGACTGGTTACACGCCAAGCTCCTGAAAGCTTTCAGTAAAATAAAGTAGGGAAGTACAAGTGACCTTCAAAAAACATGTGAGCAACGATAATATAGTGTGTTTGAAAAAAAAATAATCAAAGAACATTGTGTGACAGCAGCGTTTCTTGTCCAAGCTAAAAACACAGGGGATTAGAACGCTGTAGCTGCTGACGTGTATCTTCTTATCTTTAACTTCGTTTATCTTCTTACCTTTAACTTACGTTCGCCTCCAACTAAGGGGAGGTGTAAGCGCCCAGATGCATATTCGCCCTGACACCATCCTCCTCACCTGACGAGGGTGTCACCCTCATTTCATGCCTTAAGGCTCAGTAGCTGGGTTGAGCAGCCGAGGGGCAGCAATGGGGTGGCCTGCAGCCAGACCCTGGAAGGATCACAAATATGAACCTCCAAGAGAACATTCTGGAAGAAACAAGGAAGGACATGGAGAGAAGAAAGCCCAGGGACAGTGGGTGGGAGAAGTTTCGGTCCTGCAGCCAATGGGATGGTTCTTCTCTCAAGGAAGGGAGGAGACCAGCTGGGTCCCAGGGGGCAGGGGAGGGCATCTTCACAGAGGGGGAAGGAGCCGAGGGCGTGGGGGGCATACTTCCACCAGAGAAGCGCCCGAAGGTCACAGTGCCCAGAAATCTTCTCAAGTCAATGCACAGAACCTCACAGTTCTGATTTGCTTGGGAATCTTTTCAGTTGCATGGAAGAACTCTTGTTGTTCAGAGTGTGGAGAAGAAATGAATGACTCCTTAAAGAACACTATTCCAGACTGTGTTTGTGTAAATACGCCTGGCTGCCACGGTCACCTTTTATATATGAACAGACAGACGACGTCCAGTGCTTGGCAGCTGGGAAGTGCTCCATCAGAATCAGCTATTACTAGGAGGATGGCGACCCATTCTCAGACGTACTAAAAAGTTGACTATGAAGCTTAAAGTTATCCAAGCCTGTGAAGGCACTACCTGCATTCTGGAATCTAACGACTTCACCACTGAGTATCTCGATGGATACTCAGAGTATTATCTGCATCTGAATGATATCTGTCTCTTCCTTCCTGTTTGTGTCTTTCTGAGATTCATCAAAAATGCATATTTATATTAGAATCTAGGTTTTATTCAACAGCTATTAGCAATTCAGGCAGGCTAGACATGTTTCTAGAACATTAACACCTGCATGAAGTCCCCTCTTGGGTCGCTGGAGGGCAGAACGTGTAACAGGCTGCTCTCTGCCCTCCTGAGTTCATGGTCTGTGAGGGGGAGACGTCCGTGGGAGCCGCTGCTCACGTAAGCCCACTGGGGAGAGAGACCTGCTCGAGGCACACAGTCCTGGGGGGGCCTCAGAATCCAGTCACCAGATTGTGAACGTGGGAGGTGGGTCTGGGGAGACGGCTCAGAATCAGGTCATAAAGGACCCAAGCAGACACTTCAGCCCCCGGGAACCCGTCCTGGGCAGCTACAGAGGAGGTTGCAGTGAACAGCCAGGCTGAGAGGTCTGGGCCCCAGGAGGTGGCCAGGGAACAGGGCTCACGACTTGGTGTCACAGGGAGCCACACCACGTGCTCAGGCCTTTAGCACATCAAGGGCAAAACCACTGCCTGAGGGAGCTGCGCTCCCCGCCGCTGGACACCAGCACCCCTGCTCCCCCCTGCTGGACACCAGCACCCCTGCTCTCCCACCGCTGACACCAGCACCCCTGCTCCAGTCACACTGTGCACACCTACTGAGATTAGTTGAGGGGTGACTTATGGCTTAGTTAACTGTTCAGAAATCCCATGCACAGGAGTCTGGCTGAGGGTGTGAATGCTTCCCCTGTGATGGTGGCTTAGCACAGGCTCTGTGCTGCATGCTGTTGTGACAGCCAATGAGGACAGGTGTCCCTTCTGACACGAGTAGCTCCGTAAGCGTGTACACAAAGATACACGGAAGCCAGCGCTGCCTGGCAGTGGCACCACTGCAGCTTCATAAGGACACACTTGAAGGGACCCTTCAGGAGCTACATTCGTGGCCTCAAAGTCGTGGCATATTGGGCCGACAGTTTCCATGTTGTCTGATAATTGCATCGTGTTTGTGAATTTAGAGGAGGAAAATCACCTGCTGAGTGGTGCACTTATCAGTAGTTGTGCGGAAGAAAACAAGAAAATGGACAGAGACCGTGGGAAGCAGGCAGCGGGAGCACGGCGCCCTGGGCTCAGTGGCCTCTGTAGCTGAGAAGGAAAATGTTGCTGCCCTCACTCTGGGTGTGAAAGTCAGTCTGTCTGCTGGGCCGGGAAGGCAGCAGGGCACTTACTAACGTACACCCTAAAACGGAGATGAGCACCCACCCCACCAGCATGGAAAGAAGCGTGTGAGGGAGGCTGTTCTTGTTGTCCAGGAGGTTCGGTCTCCCCCAGCGGCTGTCAGCCACAGGGAGTGCTGGACAGCCGTGTCGTTTAAGGACTGCGAGCAGGACACTGTTTGTTGTGTGTCCCTAGGCCTGAGAACTGGTGCACAGTACAATTCTCAATGACAACTGCAAAAACGTACGGGCGATGATATACCTCAGCCCAGAAGCACAGCGACCGACACCACCATCCGTATTTCAAGCATCTGTGCGGGGCAGGGAAACAGCCGGCAGCAGGCTTCTCCCTTCTCTCATGGAGGGAACACATGTGAATGCAGGTTCTTACAGGATGACGGGTTCAGTGTCAGTTGACAGGTCACGTATGCAGCAGGCACAAGGACGGAAACCCTCAGACACTGCCAGAAAATGCCACTGGCTAAGCACTCGGGGGTGTCTGCGAACAAGTACTACAGCGCTCTGCAGGCCCTGGAGCCGGGCACTGGCTGCCCAGGACCACAGAACACCACGTCCTGCTGGTCCGACATTCACAAGGCCACTGAGAACGAATGCACAGAGCCGCAAAGAGGACAGGAAGGAGGTGGGGACCACAGGAAGGTCGCCCCACCTGCTCCCGTCAGGCCTCCTTGGGTGGAAGATGCCCTTCCATGACTGGCTGAACACCGAGGCTGCGACCCAAGGCCCCGTTTGGCCTTTTGTGTGTTGTGCCCAGAAAAGCACACGGTAGTGAGGCCCCCTGTATCTCAGGTTTCCAGAATCTCCCAGGCTGACCTCAAACCATGTTTGCTTAAACTGTAGAAATTAAGCTCAATGGCTCGGTGCCTCTGGCTCAACGGGCTAAGGCGCCAGTCACGTACACCTGAGCTGATGGGTTCGAATCCAGCCTGGGCCCGCCAAACAACAATGACAGCTGCAACCAAAAAATGGCCGGGCGTTATGGCGGGCACCTGTAGTCCCAGCTACTTGGGAGACAGAGGCAAAAGACTCGCTTGAGCCCAGGAATTAGAGGTTGCTGTGAGCTGTGATGCCACAGCACTCTACCCAGGGTGACAGCTTGAGGCTCTGTCTCAAAAAAAAAAAAAAAAAAAAGAAATTAAGCTCAAATAGTGCAGGTGATCCACAGACTCGTCTTTTCTACAGAAGACATATTTCCTTAACCCTAGCCAGAGTAACCTAGTGCCTTAGACCAGAAATGCAATTATTCAGTGGGCAAGTTAATGCTTGGACTTTTTTTTTTTTTAGACCAGAGCCTCAAGCTGTCACCCTGGGTAGAGTGCTGTGGCTTCACAGCTCACAGCAACCTCCGACTCCTGGGCTCAAGCGATTCTCCTGCCTCCGCCTCCCAAGTAGCTGGGACTACAGGTGCCCGCCACAATGCCCAGCCATTTTTTGGTTACAGCCATCATTGTTGTTTGGCGGGCCCAGGCTGGATTCGAACCCGCCAGCTCAGGTGTACGTGGCTGGTGCCTTAGCCACTTGAGCGATGGGCACTGAGCCTGCTTGGATATTTTTAAGAAAACTAGTCCCTGTCTAATTTTTATTTTATTTTTCTCCTTTTTAAACAGCATGAAAGAGGAGGCTGTCCTAGTTTAAATTTCTTAGGAAAAGACAAATGTGAATAACCGTACATGCCAGTCACGCACACACCATGTGGGTCTCTGGGAGCTGACCCTCTCTAGGATCAAGCACGAAGGGCAGTGATGTCCAGCCCGGGCCCACAGGGCCCCCCATAGCACATGCTCATCTCACAGTACACCCACCTGCTCTTCCCCCTTGTCGGCTAGTTCTGATCCTATCTAGGCACACGCCATCAGGAAAGGTGATTTCCCACTGGGCACCCCCCTGTGGGCAAGGACATACCAGCTGCTAAACTGCCTGCCTGGGTCTCAAGGAGCAGGCTGGAGCCCCTGCCACATGATGCTGCTACATGAACTTCTCTGCTTCTGCTAAGTGACATCTTTTAGAAGGTCATAAGGAAGCAGCTCCAGTGGCAGTGGCGGGGGTGCTGGTGTGCCCCCAGGCCAAGAGGTGTTCCTATAGCTGGGCTCACAGCCTCGGGGGTTAACCAGTGAGTCTCCTGATGCATGTGGCATCCTAGCCAGGGCCTGCCAGCCCAGCGGCATGGTATGCTTGGAGACACTGTCCTGAGGG
>CAUYON010019940.1:0-52601 GCA_963573935.1 Arctocebus calabarensis
AGCGGGCTGGATGACAGGCAAGGAGGGGGACCTCCAACCTCCACCAGAGGCTCCAATTGCCAAAAAGGCTGGACAACTGCTGAGGAGACACCTGTGCCTTGTTGTCTCCTTCACTTCACACTTAAGACTAAATGTGGAACCCCCATCTCCTATGCCTAGGTCAATTTCTTGTGAATTTCCTAGGCCTCGATTCCATGAAAGGACTGTATCCATTCTTTGATACATTCATTCACCTTGCCGCTGGTGGAAGGGACTGTATTCATTTGTTTCCTGGCCAAGGAACCCATACACCTATATATACCCTGAGACTAAAGGCCTAAAAGAGGAGATGGGGAAAGATTGGGAGAGAAACGGAGAGAGCTTCTCTCTCCCCACTAGAATTTTCTCCCTCTAACAAGTGCCTTAATGTTTTCTGTATTCTTTTCTTTCTTTTCTGTGAATAAATTCTGTCTTACAAAAAAAAAAAAAGAAGACTGATATTATATCAAAAAATATTTTTTGAAACACACTAGCAATTAACAACAGGAAGGCTCTTGAAAATTCAAAAATATGTGCATATTAAATACCATGCTCCTAAATAATTATGGAAGGAGCAGAAAGGAATTATATACCAATAATTATATACCAACAAATTGGTCATATAAGAAATGAAATATAAAATAAAACGAAAATCATGGAAACAGAACATACTAAAACTAATAACTCCCTGCACTAAGAGAGAATTTTATAGCAATAAATGCCTATATTAAAAAAGAAAGATCTCAAATAAACAACCAAATGTTACATCTTAAGGAAACAGAAAAAGAACTAAACCCAAAGTTAGTAGAAGGAAGAGAATAAGAATCAGAGCACAAATGACTAAAGTACAAACCAGTAAATGATAAAAGATAAAAGAAATTAAGAATTGGTTCTATGAAAAGGTAATATAATTGAGAACATTTAGCTAGACTAAAAACAGAGAGAAAAGACTCAAAATCATAAATAAAAGAGGGGACATTACAACAGAAAACATAGACATACAAAGAACAATTATATGCCAACAATTATATGACCAATTATATACCAACAAATTGGATAATCTAGAAGACATGAATAATTTCTAGAAACATACAACCTACCAAAAATGAATTATAAACATTGGCCTCAACAGGCCAATAACAAGTAAGATTAAATCAGTACTAAAAAATCTGCCATCAAATAAAAGCAGAGAAACTAATGACTTCATGGCTGAATTCTTCCAAACATTTGAAAAATAACTAATACCAATCCTTTCCAAACTTTTAAGAAAATATGAAAAGGACAGAATACTTTCAATCTCCTTTTACAAGCCAGCATTACCCTGAAACCAAATCCAAACAGAAACACAACAAAAAAAGAAAATTATGAACCAATATCCCTGATGAACACAGATGCAAAATTCCTCAAATAAATAGTACTAACCAAATTCAGCAGCACATTAAAAGCATCATATATTATAAAAACATAGGATTTATTTATGAAATACAAGGATGGTTCAACAAATGCCTATCAAAAAACACAATACATCACATTAACAGGATGAAGGACAAAAGTCACATAATCATCTTAATATGTACTGTGAAAGCATTTAATAAAATCCAACATCCTTTCATAATAAAAACTTACAACAAACTAGGTATAGAAGGAACGTACATCAACACTATAAAAGCCATCTATGACAAGTCCACTCTACTCCACTATATATGAGAAACTCTTAGTTCCTATGACTTCATTTACAAATAGATATACATAGTTGGGGCCATTTTACTTTTCCGTCTTATTATACTCTGTGTTATTTGATTGGGATTTTTGCTTGTATATGTGTTGTTGATATATGACTGTTCTGCTATTTTTTAAAAAAATCATTAAGGACATTAAGACAATGCCATCAACCTCAAAAATATGTTACCAAAATTAGTGATTATTCATGTAATATGCCTAGAACTTTGCTTGACACAGGGTAAGTATTCAAAAAAAGATGGCTTTAGAATGGGAAAATATATTTGCATTCCACAAGTTTATGAATCTGACAAAGGATTGATAACTAGAATTTACAGAGAACTCAAATTAATCAACAAAATAAGCAATACCATCTATTACTGGGCAAGAGAAATGAATAGAACCTTCTTTGAGGAAGACAGATGAATGGCCAACAAACACAAGAAAAACTGCTCACATACCTGATCATCAGAGAAAAGCAAATCAAAACTGTCTTGGATATCATCTAATCCCAGTGAGAATAGCCCACATCACAAAGTCTCACAGCTGCAGATGCTGACATGGTTGTGGAGAGAAAGGAACGCTTTTACACTAGTGGTGGGATTGCAAACTAATATAGTTTCTTTGGAAAGAAGTATGGAGAATCCTCAAAAACCTCAAAATAGACCTTCCATTTGATCCTGCAATTCTATTACTAGGTATCTACTCAGAAGAAAAAAATCATTTTATCATAAGGAAATTTGCACTAGATTGTTTATCACAGCTCAATTTATAATTGCAAGATGTCAAATCAACCCAAGTACCCTTTTATACATAAATGAATTAATAAATGGTGGTATGTGTATTAGCATAGAATGCTATTCAGCCATAAAAAAGATGGAGACTTTACTTCTATTGTATTAACCTGGATAGAGTTGGAGAATATTCTCTTTAGTAAAGTATCACAAGAACTGAAAAGCAAGTATCCAATGTAGTCAATACTAATATGAAGCCAGTAGAGATCTAATGCATGCCAACACAAGAGAAAAACTCAATTTAATTCAAGTTGAGGGGAGCAGTGAGGAGGGAGGAAGATTGGTGTGCTCTCACCTAATAGGCACAATGTAAGGTTATATGGCACACCTCCTGGGTGAGGGACACAACTACCACAGGGACCTTACCTTACACATACAAACAATGTAACCTACAATATGCTATGTACTAGCTCTAAAATGATAATGACCACCAAGTAAGAGCAAATTAACCTGGGAGCCCAAAGGGAGTACTCTTTTTAAAGTGGAGATAAATATGAGTAGAACTGAAGCCTAAAGGCACTTTCAAATTATTTTTTTGAATCTCAAAATAATAAAGGTCACTCAAATGAAAATCCAGAATACCAGGACCTAACTCTTTTAGTTCCTAGTTAGTTAGGATTTTCTTAGTCATTATACTGGAAAAGATCAGACTTTCTACCTCATAGTCTTATTTCAAGGATCAAATAGTTTGTTAAAGTACTTTACAAAGTCCAATAGATTATTCAAATGTAAGACATTGTTCTTGGTTCTTCTTTTTCCAGTTATGCGTTGCCTTTACTAAGCAACCTCATTTCCATAGCACACAAAGATGCATCCTGCTTTCATAAAAAGTGGATATGTAGAACTCACAGACCCAAGGAAGACTGTTTGCCCAGGGTGCAGGGGATAATGCCCCGAGGGAAGCAGGCTGAGGAGTGAGCTCAGTAAACACTCTGGGTAGCCCAGCACCAGGTGCTCCCAGTCAGCTGGCCGTTGTTTTTTGAGATTTGAACAGCCTGCAATCCTCAGTCCTCAGAGCATCAGTGGTTCTATGAGAAGGGAATGAAAAGATGCTCTCCCATATCCAACATAATTTTCCTGTTGGCTAATTTTAGGATTGGAGGAAAACACCCTTTGCAATTAACTCAACAGTCACTTGGCAAATCTTTAGTTGCAGCTGAGGAAACAAAACTTAAATTTATTGGTTTAGAATTAATAGGGTTGAATTTTACTCACTTAGCATGCTTTGTAAAAATTATATTTCATGGTATATATTTATTTTGTGTCTACCATTATATCACAGGTACTAATCATACTAGTAGCTTCCTAATCAGGAGAGGATGGTGTACAGTTTAGTTCTTTTCAAAGAACTTGTGCATTTGAAACGTGTTTTTTCCTACTTTCTTAATGATAATCAGGATGGCTTTTGACCATAAAAACACCCAAGTTCAGGTGGTGCCTGTGGCTCAAGGAGTAGGGCACTGGCCCCATATACTGGAGGTGGTGGTTTCAAACTGGGCTCCAGCCAAAAACTGCAAAAAAACAGTCCAAGTTCAAACAGTGCCCTTTTAACAAGGATTTCACCCTTGTTTTCTGGCCTCCATTTTTGTGTTGAAAAAGTTTAGTTCCATTCTCATTTTGACTTCTTGTATGAAATTGGTTTTGCTAGGCTATTGCTGTATTTGTAGTTGGTTTTTATTCTCTTAAAATTTGGGGGTCTTATCATAGTCCCCACGTTCTGAAATTATGTTCTAATGTGCATTTTTTATGTATCTATTCTCACAGAATTTTTCTGGACACTTGGTAGGTTCTTTCATTATGAAAACTCGTGTTTCTCAGCTCTGGAAATTTTTCTTATATTACTTGTCGTTTCCTCCCACCAGTTTTTTCTTTTCTTTTTATGCATTCTATTTGTCAGATGGTGGACCTATTATAATGATCCTATGTTTTTCTTCCTATTTCTCTCTCCTTTTCATAAATCTTTGCTAAAGTCGTCTATGTTCTATTTCCTAATAGATATTCTCAAATCTATCTTCTTATTATACTAATTTTTAAAAAATTTCTGTTACTCTATTTTAATTTTTGAAACCTCATTTTGTTTTCCCTGAAAGTATCTTTTTTTTTAATTTTTAGTTATTCTAGGTAGATAATAATCATATATATTTAAAGGTTACATGTTTGGTTTTGATATAAGCATACAATATATAATAATAAAATCAGGGAAATTGGGGTATTTATCACTTCAAGCACTTATCATTTCTCTATAAGGAACATTACAATTCCAGTCTTTTAGTTATTTTAAAGTATACCCTAACTTCTCATTGATTATAGTCACTTTGTTGAGCAATCAAATATTGTTCATTCTATCTAATTATATTTTTGTACCTATTCACCATCCCATTTTATTGCCCTCCTCCCTACTGCCCTTCCCAGCCTTTGGTAACCATCATCCTACGCTATGCCTCCATAAGATCAATTATTTTAGTATTTAGCTCCCATCTATGAGTGAGGATGTGTGAGATATGTCTTTCTGCACTTGGCTTATTTCATTTAACATAATGTTCTCTGATTTTATTTGTTGTTGCAATTGACCAGACTTCCTTTTTTATGGCTAAATAGTATTATGTTGTATATATGTATTGTATATATCTATCACTTTTTTATTAATTAATCTGACGTTGTTTCAAATCTTGGCTATTGGGAATAGTGCTGCAGTAAACATGAGAATACAGTTATCTTTTCAATATACTGATGTCCTTTCTTTTGGATACCCAGCAGTAGGATCCCTGAGTCATATGTTAGCTCTATTTTTAATTTTTTGACAATCTTCCATATTGATTGCATTGATTTACATTCCCACCAACAGTGTACAAGGGTTTCCTTTTCTCTATAGCATTGCCAGCATTTGTATTGTCTATCTTTTTGATAAAAGCAGTTTTAACTGGGGTGAAATGATACCTTATTGCAATTTTGAGTTGCATTTCTCTGATGACTAATGATGTCGAGCATTTTTTCATATACCTATGGGACCTTTATATGTCTTCTGAGAAATGTCTCTTGAGATCTTTTGCTTGTTTTAATTGAATTGTTTGTTTTCCTATTGAGTTGTTAGAGCTTCTTATCTATTCTAGTGATAAATCTCTTTTCAGATTGGTGTTTCCTTTGCTGTGCAGAGGTTTTTTATCCTCATGTGATCCCATTCATCCAATTTTGCTTTGGTTGCTTGTGTTTTAGAGGTCTTATGAAGTCAATGCCTAGACCAATCTCATGAAATACTTCTCCAATGTTGAATAGTTTCAAGTCTTAGATGATAAGCCTTTAACCCATATTCATTTAATTTTTGCATGTAGTGAGAGATAAGGGTCTAATTTCGTTCTCTTGCATATGATATACAGTTTTCTCAGCACCACTTACTAAATAGATTGTTCTTTCTCCAATGTATGTTCTTGGCACCTTTGCTGAAAATAAGTTTACTACAAATGTGTGAATTTATTTCTAAATTCTCTATTCTGTCCCATTGGTCTATGCATCTGTTTTCATGTCAGTGCCATCATATTTTAGTTACTACAGCTCTGTAGTATAATTTGAAGTCATGTAATGTGAATCCTCCACTTTTATTCTTTGTGCTCAGGATACCTTTGGCTATTCTGCATCTTTTGTGGTTCCATAAATATTTTGTGATTATTTTTTCTATTTCTGTGAAGAATGTCTTTGGTATTTTGGTGGAGAGTGCACTGAATCTATAGATTGCTTTGGGTAATATGGACATTTTAACAATATTGATTCTTCTAATCCATGACCATAGAATATCTTTCCTTGTGTGTGTGTGTTTGTGTGTGTGTGTCCTCTTCAATTTCTTTCATCAATTTTTTTTATAGTTTTTATTGTAGAGATTGTTCACTTCTTTGGTTAAGTTAACTCCTATGTATTTTATTTGTAGCTATTGTAAATAGGATTAATTTCTTGGTTTCTTTTTCAGATGGTTTGATGTTGGTATATAGAAATGCTACTTATTTTTGTATGTTTATTTTATATCCTGAAACTTTTCTGAAATTTTTATCAATTCTATGTTCTTGGTGGGTTTTGTGTGTGAAGTCTTTAGGTTCCTCTGGGTATCAATCATATTGTCTATAAAGAAAGATCATTTGACTTTTTCTTTTCCAATTTTGACACCTTTGATTTCTTTCTCTTGTTTCTCTAAATAGAACTTCCACTTTTAAATAGCATCCAGTTTGCAGATCCAAGATGTTACATCTTCTCCTACCTTTTTGAGGATAAAATAAAGTTGTTTCTCTATGTTTTTGTTAATTGTGTGTATGTCTATTACATGCAGTGCCAGCTAGAAATATATCTATCTATCCATATAAATATATATAGCTAACATATATTTATATATAAAATGTGTATGTATTATATACAATTCTATAATTCCAACTGATATATATCTAACATATATGTCAAAATATATATCTAAATATATCAGATAAATATAATATATATCTATATATCAGATACATCTAATATATATATATATCTATGTATATATATCAGATAGATAGATAGATATATCCTCAGATAAGAAAAAGAAATAAAAAGTGTCCAAATTGGAAAAGAAGTCAAATGATCTTTCTTTGCAGACAATCTGATTGATACCCAGAGGAACCTAAAGACTTCACACACAAAACCCACAAAGAACATAGACTTGATAAAAAAAATTCAGTAAAGTTGCAGGATTTTATATATATATATATGTATGAATGATAATCTTTGGCTTTCTATTCATATAAAAGAGTTATTTATAAGTGTATATATTTTCAATAATTATTTTCTCTTGTATTAGGTAGATCCCCAAGAAAAATATTTCAGTCTCTGCCTGAAGATAATTAGCATAGCTACAGTTACTCCTAGAGCTTACTGAGGGAAGAATTTGGAAATTTCAAGGATATCCGACAACATTCTATTATTATCCTCTATTTATTGATGTGGTACCTTTACTGCCTACAGAGGCTCGATGTCCACCCCTGAGAATAAACGTCCATCCATTTTACCTGGGGTTTAGGAGGGAAATCTCCCAGATAGAAAGAATGATGGATTCTTCTGGGGTGGATTTAGGATCTAAACTACTAATGCATCAGACTTTCAGCCTATCCCTTTCTCAACGGCATCCTTATTTTCAGATGCACCTGATGGTGTCAATTTCTAAATCTTATAGTGGTCTGAAATATAAATCTAAATTTTCTCAGCTTCTACCCCTACTTGCTTACAACTTGCTAAGGTCTGCTAAATCATTCACCACAAACTACCATGTCCAATGTTTTCATGCTTTTGTCTTTTTCTCATGTTTCTCTTCATCCTTCATGGTTCCAATCTTTTTTTTAAAACACTTTTTACTATTTTTAGTAATATTCTCAGAGGGAAAAGAGATAAATGTTCATGTTTGATCCATCACTTTTAATCAGAACCGAGAGGGGAATTTTGAAGACAGTAAAAGGCTGAGGGAAAAGATCAAGCCTCCAGTGAATCATGCTCTCTAAACATGTATAATACTCATCAAGCAATAACTTTTGCTTTGAAATGCCTCAACACTTTTCAAGCTATTATAGTTCACCACACCTGCAGAAAAAGTCACATTTCTGTTTTAAAGTGCCAGAATCTTGAGGGAGATCATATTTAAATGAAGGTCATAAATAACAGCTTGTTGAGTTTCCAGATCCTATGAGAGCAAGTAAAAGAAAATAGTGCCTTTTTGCCAATAAATATTTAAAGGAAGTATTAAAATGATGAAGTTCAAAATGCTATAAGAAATTATATCAAGATGTAAGTAATTTCTCTTTAAAGACTGGACAGTGTGCTTCCGATCATCTACTTTGGGGTTTAAACAAAAGGAAGACAAGAATAAAGACAGCATAGATATCTGATATTTGAAATTAGATCTTTCATAATTTTACCTTCTCTTCTTCAACAGCAACAAAAAAGGGCATTGGAAGTTTTTCCTTTTGTTAAGGAACTGAACTTTCTTCCCTAGTTACCCTGAGATTAAAACATAAGGAGCAGGAAGCTGTGCACAAAAACCATTCCCATTGGAATCCCCATATTTATGATATACCTCTTTCACCACAGCATACCCTGGGTCCTATGAGGCACTTCAGTAAGTTAAATTGAAACCACTGACTTTTGGAAATGAAATTTAAATAAGCAAAAACCTTAAACATCCTTGACAGGCATTGGAATTATTAATGCTGGGCACCTTTCCCCTTTATTTTCTCTTAGCTTTTCCCTGCCCAAAGCTCTCCATGGACCTTCCATATAGGTAAGGGATAAAAAAACTTGAAGTGTATAGAGCAACTCAGATCTTACTATATTGCAAGGCTATTATTTATTTGTCAAGGGTCCAGGCCCTAAATCCCAAGGCTGTCCTAAGCACCAAGAACAGCTCCTACCAATTTTAGATCTATACAAAATCTTTCAGATCCCAGACAAGTTAAAAAATAATCCTGACACCCATAACACCAATAAACAACATCTTTCAAAGAAAGCATCTTTCAGAGGGCTACCGCTCTCTCTGGTCAACCATCCTCAATGCTGGAAGGAACAGAGTACCGTCCAGCCAGATTCCAGGACACAGCTCCATGAAGTATGTTCCATCTTGAGGTTCTCTGAACCTCTATGTGGGGGAGTTGTCATCTGTTTAAATATGATGGTGATAACGGTCCCCAAAGTAAATTTCTTTCATTATGACAGCTGAGTTGAAGAACTTCTAAGTATGTCCTAGAATAGACTGCTAAAAATCATCACAGTGAATGTTTTTGTGCTACTGTATTTCTCTTTAGCTAGAGAGTTATGTCTAGGAGACAAAATCTTAGACTTCTCCAAAGTCAACATTTTCTCTAAATGGAAGAGCTGTCTGATAAGTAAAGGGCCCACACATTGTCACTTGCTCACAGCAGTCTATCTCTCTCTCTCTCTCTCTACTCCCCACCCCACCACACACATACACACACACACACAAACACACACATACAAAGCAATAGGAACAGCGACATCTATGAACATAGACAATGCAGGTGCTCACATCTCTTTTTTAAATATATCTCTCTTATGTAAGGAATAAAAATGGGATGATAAAAAATAACTATAATTACCATTTTGACTATCACTCCTCATCCAATAGTTTCCTACATTTTCCCTGCATTTCTCAAATAACTTTTCCACTCTTTTCTAGACTATGTTCTTACATTATCAGGTATTTCATATAAGACATTAAGGGTGAATGGAATGTTTAATTACTCTGAAAGATAAGTACAAAGATACCCAGATTGGAATAACAGTACATAATTAAAGAATCACAATGAAACTCTCCTCCTAAAGAACAACCATTTTCCCTGAGGGCTCTTACAGATTAAAAAAAAATGAATATATGGCAGGATGGATTAATGAATAAATAAAAAAATAATAAGAAAATATTCCAATAAGTCTGAGGAATTTTGTTTTAAAATATTAAGTTATATTTTATTTCATGCTATAAATGACACAAAACCAAGCAGATTGGATAAGACAACTAACTCTTAGACTTGGAAGCTTCTTAGAGAGTATCCATTCCAAGCTCCTAAGTTTCTAAAGAAAAATAAAAAATGTTAGAGGGGATAAGTGACTTACTTGAGGTATAGAACTCTTGGATCAGCTCTTGAATACTCTGCAACCCTATCCTGTCTCATAGGGATCTCCAAGAATTATGTCCTTCTACACAATAGAAAGTCTAGCCTTTGGTTTTGTTTCATCTTACATTTGATCCAAAATAGGAAAATCTGGAACTCTTTTGACTAGTCTTTCAAGTTAGTTTACTGAGATTCACATACTTTGCAGTTGAAATAATTGATATAAAATCTGATCTAGGAAAGGAGCCTTCTCTAATTTGGGAAGCTCCGAAAATAGACACCAAAGGTTTTAATCAGGGAATTAGGATCATAATAAAATTTTTAAAAGACTAATCTCTCCTAGTTTAGAAAAAGCCAACGTGTTAGCATTCCTATTAAAACAACATGAGACTTTTAAATGTATCCGTGTCAGAAAGTCATCTTTCATGTGTAATACAACTCAAATGCATTTAAAAGACTTCTTTTAAGCATTTATTAGGGTAATTTAAACTGCCTGTCTCCTGGGTGGAATTTTTCTCATCTCTTTAATGACATTGGTCTTCCTAATGGATTCTAGAGTACCTTTAAGTACATAGTTCTTTGATCCCACAGTTTCATCTATGCACCAGCATTGTTATCAACTTACTCTCTACTTGTATAAAACCAACCTTATCATCTCTCATGAATGGAAGATTCTTACCTTCACTGTATGAATAGAGCCATCTGATCACCTCAGAGTGGTTGGTCTTGGATTCTGTTTTCCATTCTCTTGGGCCTACAAGCAACAAGTTCATCTTCCTTCCAAGATGTCTTTCTCATGCACCCACCTCACCTTTTCTCTCCCAATTTCAGTGCACAGTGGTTGCCACTCCTCCCAGAAACTGATTATATGCATAACTAATAGATCACCTAAGGTACAAGCTTAAAAATGTCACTCCCCTTTCAAAAGTCTTCCCTGGTGCCATGCTATTCACAAAGTCTACAGAATGAAGGGATTGCTAGATCTATGTATCTGGATATGGTGTTTGAATAGTGAATTATTTTGTAACAATGAAGTCACATATAAAATAGAGTACAAAAAAAAAGAGGGCCTCTAATGAAGTCAGGAACTTGGGAGCCTCCATCAGGGAAAATCTGAGTCATGTCTACTGAAAAGATTTGCAAACCACTGGGCTGGATAACTCCTAAATTTCCTTCTGGTCTTCACATTCTATGATTTTATGAATGTATGTAATCTCTACTTCAAATATAAAATCTTCATAATTTCTACACTTTCAAGATTTAAGTGCAATGTTTCCGATGCTAAACTTTCTATTGTATCATAATCACTCTTCTCTATCTCCCCAGACTATCTAGAATTATTAATTTCGTGGTAGTGTTCACCTTCTATCCTGGGACAAATGAAAAATTCCTTGAAGGCAGAGACATTGTCATAATTCATCTGATAAAAAAGGATATTCAACAAAAGTGATTTTTGCTGAACTAAACTAGACAGAATACAAACTTTGGCCATATTTTAGAATGCATCAGAGATTAAGAAAAACCTTCCCTGCTTCTCCAAAGTCGGATTTTTTCTAAAATAAATAACAATATGGCAACTCCAACAAAAGCACATGAGCCTCCAAAAATGAGACATTCTTTAACCAAAAACATAATGGTACAAGCTATAGGAAGACAGCCACAAGATCACCTTCACGTCTGGAAAAAATTGCAAGTTCAGGGTCCCCAAGACCATGAATAATTTGCAATAAGGACTCATAGAACCCACTATAAACTGTCATACTTGCAATTATAATATACAACAGTGGAAAGATACAGATTATTTCAGTCAAAGGAAGAGATGTAGGGGCAGAGTCCAGGAATGTTTCCATTACAAAGCTCTCAGCTTGTCATCTCCCAGTTGACTCAGGGACAGCACTACTTTTCCCAGAATTTCTGTGATAATATGCCCATAGCATTGCCAATCAGGGAAGCCCTTCCAAGCATTGGTGTCCAGATTTTTACTGGGGTTTCATCATGCAGGCATGGTTGAATGCCCACATGTAAGAACTGTCCATAGTCCCTCTGGAAAATCCAGCTGATACTACATAATCCAAAGCCCTCACCCTAAATCACATTGTCTTATTATCTAATGTCACTCAGGACCCTCAAGCAAACAATGATATTCCAGGAATTTACAGATTACTTCCTGAAAGTTAATGGCAAAGGCCAACCCTCCCTTTGGGTGAGGTTGAACTTTTTACCACTCAAATGACCATTATATAGACAATCCAGAGGGAAAACTCATTCATCCACAAGCAACTACTTTCACCACTCTCATATTCAGCTACTCAGAAACATATGGGAATTACCTTTGTGTAACATTCTGAGCTGTACCTTTAGGTCCAGAAGATGCAAATTTAATATACTTTCCAAAAGTAACCATTTGGTTTTTTCATCAGTAAATCAAAAGCATTCTTTCTTGATTTCAGTGCCCTTAGAAGTTGGGATGACAAAGAATTAGAGGAAAATTTGAAAAGCTGTTTCCAAACTAAGGATGGCATTTGAAGCAGGACCTTCTTTTAAAGGTGAGATGCCTTTTCCTTGTCAGAAGTTTTGTAACCAAACATTAAAATTAGCAGGAAAAAAAAAATATCCTCCTAAGATATGTTGTCAGCTAGATTTTTCCCTTTCCCCTTTGGCTGAAAAGCATTTAGTGAAAGCATAGAGCTTACTTACACCCTCCCCTTGCAAGATAGTTTCCTATTAGAAACCCAAAAATCACAACTACAACATTACCCAACCACTACCTTTAAGGGACTAGACTTCACAGCCCTACGAGGGCAACCCTACATAAGCCCTGCTTCCCACTCTTCACCTGAGCCTCTACCCAACTCTTGGCACTACTACTATTTATTAAAAAGTATTCTGTCCCCAATATTTTTAATAGAAGACTCAATTTTCCAGGGAAATTAAGTAAGGTATAATTGACTTTTAAATACAATAACCACAGTGATAATCAATAACATAATAGTGGCACTCATAGGAACAACTAACAGGAGCTGAAACATTAGAATTTTAAAAGTATAACCAGAGATCCTACCTTAGTGTGTTGAGAGCTGAGTTATTTTTACAAAAGCCCCCCAAATTATCTAATCCATGCTCCTGGCTGAGAACCCTAATATATAAAAAGAAAACAACTTAAAGATCTGAGAAACAAAGTAGAATCCCTCAGCAACAGAATGAAGGAAGCAGAAGAAAGGATTTCTGACATGGAAGACAAAGCTATCAAACACTCCCAAACTGACAAAGAGATACAGAAATGGAAGGCAAAAACAGATCATTCTCTCAGACAGCTCTGGGATAACTAGAAGAAAACCAACACTCGCCTTATAGGGATACCTGAAAACGATGAAGTGGCAACACAAGGCCCAGAGTCTCTTCTCCATGAAATTATGAAAGAGAATTTTCCAGACATGCCAACAGATTCTGAAATTCAGATAGGAGACAGTTTCAGAACCCCAGCACGACTCAAGCCGAACAAGACACCCCCCAGGCACATCGTAGTTAAGTTCACTAAAGTAAATATGAAGGAGAAAATTTTGAAAGCAACAAGACGCAAGAAATTGATAACCACATAGTATCTCTTTTATTTTTCCCTTTCTCTTAGAAAGGAGCACAAAATTCCTTTCTAGTCTAAATTTAATTGAAATAGGAGCTTTTCTGCTTCTTCAGAAATATTTAACTGTAATATATTAGAATAGAATTCTGTATAGCACATAAACTTTTCAGATGAGGAATTACAGTATTTAAGGCTACTAAGCAAAACTGATACCAACAAATAGCAGGTGGGAGGACAGGAAAGTTGAGTGTCCCACAGTACTAGCTACCTGATGTGGTTCCAGTAGCGCTTCCAGGATGGTACTTCTCACCACCACAGTGCCTGAGCCACCTCCATCAACAGGTGGCTCAAACCTGCCGTCATACAAAATTGTGTCTACTGGGAAGCCATGCAGGATGTGTACAGGGGGATCTGCTAGCTGCTGGGCAGTCGTCCCAAGTCAATGCCTATAACCGGAATGTGAGACACCCAAGGTGCGGCTCTTTTGAGCATCTGTGGCAGCAGTGGTAACATGTGACAAAAGACAGGCTCTGAGTTGCTGCTTCCTGGACCATCTACCCAGACCAGCCGACAGCAGGAAAATTAAGGTTTTCAATCCCAGCACAAGTGAAGGGAAATTCTAATACTCATAGGGAAAAAGTGACGTAAGATCAAGTGGTTTTTAAAATTATAATTGTGTAAAATGAGATACTTTTTAAGGCTTTTAAAAATTATAATTGTGTGGAATGAGAGGATTAGATCACTGCTTTGTACTTACGAAACAACGGTAGCAATGCCATGAATCTAGAAGTCACTTCACTGTTTCAAAATAATATATGGAGACACCAGCATTTCTATCTAAAAGTTTAAAAAGTAACATGAAAAAACTAAAGATGGTACAACTCAAATATTTTATCTCTTTAAGGGGAGATAATATGAATTTCATGTCACCAAACCAAGATTTAAGAATCATGTTAATAAACAAAAACATTGTCAATAATAATGTAATAATTTCAATTCTCAAAGGAAAAAATGATGTTACAAATTTCACTATTTTGTTATAAGATAGTTCTATTATAGGTAGAAGGGAGGAAGGAACTTTTTTTTCCACAAAGGCTGTGATCAGTTCCTAAAGGAGAGGGATCTTTCACCTGAAGACAAATCGGGAATTGGCAGAGTCCTGGGGAAAATGTCCCATAAAGTGTATGGATGATAGATTTGAAATAAAAAGAAACTAAATGAAAAAGATAATATTTTTGCTTTTGTTCACAGCTACATACATTAAAGTTTGTAAGATCTCTCAGTGTGCATATATGTAGCTTTCCCAGTAAAATTTAAGTAACAAATCAATAGACGTTTAGATTCCTTCTTCATAGAAATGTATGATCATTTTGGCATAAGTAAAAAATAAGCATATGAAAACAACCTCAAGCCAATAAAATATATGACCAGTAACATATGATTACTATAGAAGCCATAGCTAACTATCAAGTCTGGACAAACCCAGTTATGATTTAGAGTCTATAATTAATTCTGGGAACTCTGAGTTGGAAGAGAATCACAGGAGAGAGGATGGGACATTTGTAGAAGAGTGGGGGAGAGAAGAGAAAAGTTATTCCAGCAGAGGGGTGGCAGGCCAAGAGGAGTGTGGTTAACTAGATTGGTCTCATTTTAAGGGCACTCCCCACATTGCGTAGACACCCACAGTCTTGTATCTCCAGCTGCAGAGATCTCCACGCTGTGATGACTAATACATACCTTTGGGTCTCCAAAGTGACTGATTTAATTCTATCATTTTTAGGCAGAGTCTTTGTTATAAGACACACCAACAACTTCAAAAAAGGTATTAAAATAACTGTATATTATTTATTGCAAGTGCATTTCTCTGGTATAAATCTGCCTTATTTTTGCAATTGGATAAGAAAACAGTTTATTGCCAATATATATTCTTTAGGGCTGAAGGTTATAATCTGTCACAATATCTTTTTACGTTTACATTCTGGAGCATGAATACTTTTTATGATGATAAATTTTATTTTATGCTTCAATTGAATTTTACTTTATAAAATATAAGTGTAATAAATACATGTAATGTGGAAAAATATTTATTTCCAATTTTAGGACTATAGGATTCAAATGTCAGTCAGTATTTCTGATAACTCTGCCAACTTTAATTATTAAAGGAAATGATAAGTTTGCTGAATTAATTGTAATTAAGTCATAGTAGCATTTAAAAATAGATCAGAAGACCTTGGGTTTAAATCTCAGACCCACCACTTGCACATCTATGATTTGGGCAAATTAGTTAACTTTTCTTCAGGTTTTTTTTTTTTTTTTTTTGTCTATACAATGGAAATAGTATTATTAAACATAGGGTTGCTAAGAAGGTCAAATGAGATGAGGCATGTGTGTGTATTTTTGTTTGTTTTGTTTTTGTTTTTGAGACAGAGCCTCTAGCTGTTGCCCTGGGTAGAGTGTCGTGCCTTTATAGATCACAGCAACCTCAAACTCTTCGGCTTAAGGGATTCTTTTGCCTCAGCCTCCCAAGTAGCTGGGACTGCAGGTGCCTACCACAATGTCTGACTATTTTTGATTACAGTTGTCATTGTCTTTAGCTCCTGAGCCGGGCTTGAACATGCCAGGTTCGGTGTATGTGGCCGGCACTCTACTCACTGAGCTATGGGCACCGGGCCAATGAGGCATGTATATTGCATTGCCTCCACCATGAGAATTTTTAAATAAGTGCTGATTATTTTTATTGTTACTGTTGTGAAGATATTGATAATAATGTCTTTGGTTTTAGTCTCTGTTGAATCTAGTGACTTTGTAAATTATTTGGGGTCATTAAGTTACATTTTCTTCAGTTATATAATTTTATTATACTAGATGGTCTTAGTTTCCTTAGCTCCTACATTATCTGACTCCATTCTGAAATTTCTACAAGTCTTCAACAGAATTCTGAATGAGGGCACGCTTGTGGCTCAAAGGAGTAGGGCACCGGCCCCATATACCGGAGGTGGCGGGTTCAAACCCAGACCCAGCCAAAAACTGCAAAAAAAAAAAAAAAAGAATTCTGAATGAAAAAGAGAAAATAATCATAATAATATGTTAACATATAAAATTTATTTTGGCATTTGCCATTTTTTATTTTCCTTAAACTAAGAAACATGACTGGTTGGTAACTGAAACTCTTTGGGGGAAAGGTAATAAAAACATAAACTCTGAGTATCTATGGAGAATATTTTATTATTGTTAGCAACTAACTATACTGCATTCTTTTCAGGTTGTGCAGATTTATTAAGAATCTGATATTCAAAATTGACCATATTAGTGTCTTGGAATAACTTAATCAACATTGCTATGCACCATGGTTTTAATATAGAAAGAATCATCCAGGCTCACTTAGAAAACTTCCATTTGAAGCCAGTTGACATGGTGACTTCTTAAATACACTATTTGATTCAGTGAAGTCAGTCAACACCCTGAAGAGCAAAACTCCTGTGAACAGAATCACTAAGTGTGGTTTTTGCACGTGTGGACACTGGAGCCAGACTGTCACCTAGGGTAAATTGTTTTAACTCTCTACACATTTGTTAATATCTTTTAAAAACTCTGTCTGTATGTATGTGTGTATATATATATATATGTGTGTGTGTGAGTGTGTATGTATATTTACGCACATATATACTTTATATATCAGCTTTGAGATATGGTTTACATATCATACAAGCAATTTGTGCATTTGAGGTGTAAAGTCAATGGTTTTTAATATATTGGCAGAGTTGCGTGCAGCTACAATCAATGTTGGAACATTCTCATCACCTCAAAAAGACCCATTAGCAGTCACCTTCCATTCCCCCCACCTCCCCTCAATCTTATGCAGTCACCACATTACTGACTATCTTCATGAATTTGTCTATTCTGGACATTTTGTATAAATGGAATCATATAAAATGTCTACCTTCTTTCACTAAGCATGATATTTACAAGGATCATCCATGTTGCAGCATATATCATAACTTCATTCCTTATGTCAAACAATATTCCATTATATAAATATACTACATTTTATTTACCATTGATCAGTTGATGGACCTTTAGGTTGTATCCACTTTGGGGCTGTTATGAATAATGCTGATATGAACATTTGTATTAATATAAATTCTTGTTTGGACATATGTTTCCATTTCTTTTGTGCATATACCTAAAGTGAAATTGTGGGGTTGTATGGTAACTCTGTTTGACCTTTTAAGGATGTCTTAAACTCTTTTCTTTTCTTTCTTTCTTTTTTTTTTTCAATTTTTGGGCAGGACTGGGTTTGAACCCATCACCTCTGGTATATGGGGCCAGCGCCCTACTCTTTGAGCCACAGTTACCACTCTGTTTCAAACTCTTTTTTCAAAGGAACTACACTATTTCATTCTAACAGTAAGGTGCATGGGTCTTAATTTCTCCACATCCTGACCAACGCTTTCTATTACTTGTCTTTTTGATTTGAACCATCTTTGCGGTTATGAACTGGTATCTCATTGAGGTTCAATTTGCGTATATAATGTATGATTTGCTAATAGTTTCTCCTACTCTGTGGTTTGTCTTTTTACTTATTTAATGGTATCCTTTGCACCTTTTTAAATGTAAAATGAAAATAATAATGAACTTCTACTTCACAATTTTGCTTGAGAGAATTAAGTGAGTACATTATGGCTTAGAATGGTGTGTGGTATGTAGTACATGTGCAATCATATTAAGTATTAGTACCGTAACCTCATTTAAAATTATGATATTTCACTTAAGAAATCTACAAATTAAAGGCTTTATTTTGAGAAAAAGAGATGACTAAGGGAACTCAAATGCAAAGAGGAAATGAACTTGTTTTTTATGGTTTCTTATTCAATGTTTAATTGTTTTCTCTCCAGGGATTATTGTAATGGATTTAATTAAAATAAATTAATACAAGTTTTTGGATTCTTCTTTCTTTAAAATAAATCCAACTTAGTAGTTGAAAGCTATTCTAAAAATAAACCATTGCTATATATACAAAACAGCAAATTACTGAATAGATTTGTTTATCATGATAAAAAGATTTTTAATAATGAAAATGAAATGCTCACTTTATGTATTAATATATATGTTAAAAATATAAACTATTCCGAGAGCAAAATATTTCACTTCAATCGTTGCAACCAGCTTTTTCTTGCTATGCCGACTTGTGAAATTTTTCACTTCTATTTTATAAATGCAGAACAAGATTCTTTTTGAGAATGCTGACACATCATAGAAGGCATAGATTAAAGTCATGTTTACAGATGCAAGCTCTATCGTTTTTAAAATAAAGTAGAATATTTTTGTTTCTAGCAAAATCATTTCCTGTATAACTACATCATGGAAAAAAAATGGAATGAACATTTGGAGTCATAGAAGGTAAACAGGAATAGCCATTAGCTACTAATGGAAAAAAGTTCAGCAGGGGCATTTAATCTGTATTACCGAGCCACCGATTTGTATTTTATCATATTGATAATGAATACCAACATTACTACTGAAACAAAACTAGACATTTTCCCTTTAATCCCAATGGGGAATTTAAATCAATAATGGCCACATTATCCATCTCGTTTGTCTCTATATACGCACATGTACTTTTAAACTACAAAATCATATAATGCGTTTCACTTTCATTTCAATTCTTTAACACACTGATATACTTCTCTATTCTTCCAATCAATTTATTCTGTTAGTGTTTTTCAGCATTTTAAATCCCTGAGCTAAGTCAATAATGTTGATTACTTACCATAAGCACTGTAAACGCTATTCTAATACAGGTTATTTGCAATTTGACATCCTCATCTATATGCATTATTCTGCTAGGAAAATTAGATGAAACTCTTGATTTAGAATCTGAAACACTTAGAAGTAATGATCCTGTTTACTGATTGACTGAAGTTGTGGTTTTTAAGCACTACTTAATAGAGGAAACAAAAAGCAATATTCAAATAAAATGGAAGCATCTGAGTTACTTTAGAAAGCATTTATAGTCAAGAAATAATAGACTTTTATTTTATTTTTCCCTGTTTATGCCTCAGTGCTACTTATCTAACGTTGCTATTTAGCTCAGTGTTACCCAGTTTTGGAGAGGCATGATCTTTCCTAATTTAGATTTAGTGAATCCTATCAGTAATTCTAAGATTAGTAGAATACCATTGATGTAAATCAATTTTCTACCATTTATGTATTTTTATTATTTTATTAAAATAGAGTTTTAAAATATCTTCAATAAATACCTGTAAAAAGGATTACTTTTGTTTATAGTATATTTAATTAATCTCTTAAATTTTGTGTATTTGAGTTATCAAGGTACCTTTATTTCTGAATTAAGTAAAATACTTTAGTGTGTATGAATGTTTGTAGAAATCGTCAAACCAGTAAGATGCCTCAAATTCTTCTATAAAAATTGAAACAACATTTAAAATGCTTTGCCTTCTTTATCTCTTACTTATACATGTATAGTTGGCCGTAAGCATCTATTTAAAATAGAAGTATTTAATAAAATCAATCATATTTGATTGTAGTATGGATGGTTGGCTATTCATTTATATTTATCACTGAATTAAAAATTATGGTTATATTTAAAAGTAGGAGAGAATAAACTTATTTTAGATAAGATAAAATAAAATCAAAGATCCTAAAGTATGCATATCATTTCAGATTGAACAAAATGTCAATAATGAAATAATTGATAGAATAATAAAAGAATTGAGGGAATTTTCAATTGATTGAAATTGAAAACTCTTCAATTTCATTCTAAATAATTTTTGGGAGGACTAACTTGTGCTAAAAGTGCCTGATCTTTCCAAAAGATAAAATATTTTTCCTTTCTGGATCAACATTTTCCAAGAGAAGTGCATTGTACAAAATAGAGGTTATTCTGCATTGTTTTGGATATATGCTGCCATAAAAAATTAGTAGACAATTGAACATTTGAAGCAACCGAAATACAAATAAAAGCATATTGAGTGCCATCTTTTAAAATTATCATTTCTATATGCATAATATTTAGTTTGCATAGTTCTAATTATTTTGCCTCCTTCGATTAGTTTAGTTTAATTTTTTTTTTAAAGAAATAACGTTGGGTGGTGCCTGTGTCTCAGTGGGTAGGGCGCCAGCCCCATATGCCAAGGGTGGCAGGTTCAAACCTGGCCCAGGTCAAACTGCAACAACAAAAAAAATCACTGAGTGTTATAGTGGGAGCCTGTAGTCCCAGCTACTTGGGAGGTTGAGGAAAGAGAATTGCTTAAGCCCAAGAGTTGGAGGTTGCTGTGAGCTGTGACACCATTGCACTCTACAGAGGTCAACAAAGTGAGACTGTCTCAAAGAAAAAAAAAAAGAAATAATGTTAGTTTGTTGTGGAGCCATGAAGACAATTCATACCACAAATACTTAAATTTTAGCAAAAAAAATATTACTGGCAGATAGCCCTCAGGGGGACAGTGCATAGCAAAATAAGTGCTTTTAATTTATAGGAAATATGTAGTAAATACATCTGCACTTACTAAGCTGCCGTAAGATTAAAGGAAGAACTTTAATGTGGATATGCTGAATGTTCACCAAGCCAGGGCGTGATTCACAAAAATTGTCATTGAAAGTCACCTGTAACACCATGCTGAAAGAGTGGAAGGTGTTTTTTCATTGTGTCCTAATGCGATACTCGTAATAATTATCTAGTTGGACATCCTAGCGACATAATAAATGAGAAGTTGGAATTTGTACAAATATACATATAGTTATGTATGTATGTGTATCTTTAATTTCTTACATGTTTGGTCAAGAAAGTAAAGGTTTAGAATAAATAAGTCAAGCTTTTCTCAAATAAGTCAAAAGTTAAACTCTATTTTAGAACATGCTTTATACCAGCACACACGTATGTGTACAATATATTTTCAATTTCTAAAACTGTCGGGCAAACAAATGAAGGTTTAGTATAAATAAAACCTCTCAAAACAAACAATTCAGAAGTTTAAACAGACTAAATTAGAACATGATTAGTTGATGGTGACCTGCATTTCTTTTCAACACTGTTAATGGAGAAAAATAAGATTAGGAGACACCTACCCATTACACTCAGGCTCTGAAGTAGAAATGCCTATAGGGGTTCTGTATTCTGTTAAGTACTTACCGTTGATCAACACCCTAGACATGATACGGAGACTAAGTGCTGATTAAACTCCTATCAGTAGAATTCAAACAAGTGATCAGGCAAGACAAGAGCTCTAATCAAGTGCTCTTGTTTGTCTGTCATTGGCTCAATATCAGATACAATCTGTCACCATCTCTTTTCTGTTCCAAACTCAGCTCCTTCAACTTAGTTGTTTAGGAATTCACTTTGAAAGTACTTGTTATGGTTAGGTCTATGGATTCTATCTATTTGTGCTTAGGTCAGATTATGTCATTGAATTATAAGGAGAAATCCTAGGCTAGAAAATGTCTATAAAGATTAAGTTATTTTCTGCCTTTCTCAACAATTAGCTACACTAGACTGTTTAGCAGAGATCAATTGTAATTGAGGAACTGAGAAAGGGCAATAAACAAATTACTGGTGCTTTCACCGGAGTCTGAAGCCTGTTGGTTTACAGAACCTCTGTTATTTAATCCAGAAGCCCTGTAGGTTGTAAATTACCCTTGACAGTTGTCACCAGGCCCTTAAACAGAAGTTATGTAGTAGTTTAAAGAACAGGGAAAAAGAATCTCCTGGTCTTTGTCTTCCACAAAACAGACCACATAGAATTAGATCAATTTGAAAAATATTCATAACATTAAGCTTTTCAAGTGATGTAAAAAAGTTTAGCTGTCCAACAAGATAACAAAATATAATTAGAGCTGTTCTTGTAACTAAAGATCTGATTTAGAAGCTTCTTAAGATGTTTGATTTTGATTGACTCCATGATCTTATAATTTCTGTGAAGCCTAAGAATGAGATAATAATTATGCATTTGAAATTGTTGTGAGATTCTAGAATCTTAAATTCTATATTAGGTATGAGAAGAAAAAGGAGATGATAAAGACAAAAGAAGATATGTTATTTCTTGGATTATTTGAGGGAGGATTATTTATTATATTGTATATAATAGCATACCAAAAAAGTAGAGTCTGAGGGTTCTTCCTTATATTAAGCAAAGTCTGGTCACCTTACTATTTAAAATGTATAATGTTTTCTGGGGTCTAAAATTAAATATAGAGGACCTAAAAAGAACAGAAGAATATCAATAAGTTTTAAAAGGCAAAAAATACAATTTTTAATATTTTTAAAATACATTCAAACAAATTAGGTAAAAATAATTTCAATAGTGTCATCTGCTTTTAAAGTTGGTAAAATACCCATCAAATATGTGATTATAATGGATCTGAAGCTTCCTCTAGACACACTCCATTAAAAACACTTGAACGCTAACAGTAAATAGAAAGTTAAAAAAAATTAGAAGAATGTATGTATGAATATTTTGTAATATGTTTTGTGGTCCAGAAATCATAAATGAACGTAAGACTCCTTGACAATTAAAAATATCTAAAGAACAAAATTCATTATAAATTACAGTGAAATGATACAAGGGAAAAATAATCATCATACTGTGACAAATGAAGGGTTACAGCTTTGAAATTTAAAAAAGACATTTGCAAATCAGAAATAAATGAACATCACAATAATAAGTTTGCAAAGAAGAAATGGAAATGGTCTAGCCAGAAATAAAAACAGCAACAGATTATCATTTATTTTCTTATTCAACTGGCAAAATGGACCCAATCCGGTATATTCTAAGATATGAGGAAAGTAGTTATGAAAACTGAAGGAAATATAAATCAGTATTACCTCTGTGGAGGTAAATTTGGTAATATGTAACAAAATGTTTAAAATGTATGTACAGCAGAACCTCTGTAAGTTGACTAAGGGACTGTAGCAAGCTGGTCAACACAAGCAACTAGGCCTATTGTACTTATATGTACATGTACTTTACATTCTTGTACAGTTTTTTTTAAGAGAATATCACATGAAATCATACATAAACCAAACTCAGTAAAATCGTTTATCCAGTACCATAAAAAATAAATATTTTTACTATTTTATCATAGTTCAATAATTCTTTCTGAAAAAAGAATAATTCTTCGTCTATTTCTTGTTCTTATTACAAATATAAGTGGAGAAAGCACACTCCCAGCACTGGCTACACCACTCAGCACACCTGGGTATTTTTCCACAGGAAGTGACTTGAACTGCATTATCAGATGCCTGACATCCCCTTCCTTTAGAGTCTCTGCAATTTCTGTGTCATCCTCATTTGCTTCTTCCATTTCATCAGCTGTTTCATGTATTTCTGCGCTGGTCTATAATTTGGTCAATATCATTTGGAAAATTGCTTCTGGGTCAGTTCATTACAGGGTGTCACCTCATCATCCATTGCAACAAAACCTTCAAAATCTATTCCTTTGACTTCTGCCATTGAAAATACACTGTCTGACAGTCTAAACATCATACTCTTGCTTGCCACAAATCCAACATTCTTGAAACACTTCTGTATCATTTCTGGCTAAACTATATTCCAAGTAAGACTGATCCAGAGCACAGCATCCAGACTGTTAACCAATGGTGTGAATGAAGTTGCTTCCGCAGGCAGACCCCAGGTTTGTGTTTTATTAATGACCCCCTTCAAGAGCTGGGCTTGGTAGTGCATTTTAAATGTTTTGATCAAGAGGTTGGGTTTTTGAGGTTGTATTTGGAGGCAGAAATTTCAATATCACATTGGTGAGATGATTCACTTGTGAGCAGTCAGGCAAGTTGCCTACTGTCAGTAGAATAGACCATTTCTTCTTCATTTCTTGATTGATGCCCCTTACCATCTCCACAGATATGACACCAGTGATCCATGAACAATTGCTTGATTTCCAAGTAATGGGAAAGACTTTGGGCTTCCGGTTCTTGAATGAGTTTGGCTTTGCCAGTTTACCAATAACCAAGGGCTTTAGTTTCTGTCCAGTTGAGCTAGTACAAAACAGAACTGTGAAATGTTCTTTGGAAAATTTTCTGCTCTTATATTTGTTACCTTTCATAACAAGGCTTCTGTTAGGCATTGCCTGGCAAAAGAGTCACACTTGTTAGTGTTAAAGAAGTCATTATCTTTGAAGTCTCTGGAGAAGTCCAGGAACTTTATGATGGACTCTTCCACAACTTCTACTAGAACTTTATTAGATTCACCACATAAGACTTTCTCGTGTTGCAGTTAAAAATTTCTCTAGCTGCCCACTTGATACTTGGAAATTGCCACCCCGAATTCCTGTGCAATTTTTTTAACAACTTCTTGGATCATTGGCTTAGAGATCCAGATGTTAACTGCCCTCATTTGTTTGAACTAGCTTAATGTGGCTTCATGGATTTCTTCAAGGGAAATTTTCCTTCTTTTCTGCTGTAGCTCTTCACTTTCTTTACCATATTTCTTCAAGAACTCATCTATACATTTGTGGATGTTCCTAACTGCAGTATTGTTAACACCTAAATATTCTATCATCTTTCTTTGGTTGCTGCTTTCCAGAAACTGTAGATCAGTCTTTTCCTTCAGTGTCAGTTATTTGAGTTCTGTCCTTTTGGCTATCATGTCTCTATTAACTATAACATTTTTCAGAAATTATAGGATGTACCTATGACTCAGACCATTCCTTCATATTAAAAAAATTTCCACAATGCAAGATAAACAACAACATTGTAGACCTACTCTAATACATAGTAATCAACATCAAAAAAGAACATATACCAAAGAAAAAATAATACAACCAAGAGGCAAAGCCCACTCTGTCTACCTATTAGTGTAGAGTGAACTCAATTGGTCAAATTATAGAGGAAAAATTAATACTATGTGTGAAGTCTAAGTGGTCAAGATACAGGTTACAGAGTTGGTCAATATATAGAGGAAAGTTTTCCATTAATTATGTGTAGTGCATATCCAGGCTATGAAAATTAGGTCAACTTAAGAAGGTGACCTATGTAGGGAGCCCATGAGCTATGGAGGTTCTACCATATTTCTTTTCTTAAAAATACCCTAAAAAGTGAGATGAAAAGATGTCAAATAGGCTAGGCGCAGTGGCTAATGCCTGTAATCCTAACACTCTGGGATACCTAGGTGGAAGGATTATTTGAGCTCAGGAGTTCAAGACTGGCTTGAGCAAGAGTGCAACTCTGTCTCTACTAAAAACTGAAAAGTTAGCTGGATGTTATAGTGGGAGACTGAAGCAGTTACCTGGGAGTTGTAATGGGAGACTGAAGCAGGAGGATCATTTGATCTCAGGAGTTTGAGGTAGTTGTGAACTAGGCTGATGCCACAGTATTCTAGCCTGGGCAAGAGTGAGGTTCTATCTCAAAAAAACAAAAACAAAAACAAAAAACATAAAATAAAGGTCTTCATAGCATTGTTAATAATGCCAAGAAATTTGACACAACTTAAAAATTCATCACTGGTGAGAAGATCACTTACTAGAAGCAGCCTGCTCACGCTGCTCTCAAGGAGAGGATCAAAAGTTATAGGTTGATGTCTACATATAGAGGGCTCTTCTTGGAAAGAACATTTTAGAATGTATAATTTTGGAGAAGCAATGAGGAACATTCAGAGTGAAGGAGATGACAGTGTGATTCATTTGGCAAGATCAATGGGATCTGTGGGGAGGCACCAAATTATTGGAAGATCAGGATGACACAGAGCCCTAGGGCATCATGCTCACCCAGCAGGCTATGTAGCCTGCACTATGAGGGAGCTCCTACCATCACCACAAACCTCTGGACTTATCAGACAGTTGCGTGGAGTCTGTGCAGAGATAATGCACTGGAGAGCAGGGACAGCAGGGATTTGGTGGCTACTAATTGGGGTTTCTGCAACTGACAACATTCTGAGCTACTAGGTACAGGGTGTGGTTCTTGTGCTGTGGTCTGGCTCTGTGGTTCCACTTACACAGCTCTTGACTTATCCCCAGGATATAGCTCGGGCCCTGAGTCTCCCACTATGCCCAGGCCTAAGACCTCACCCTTTAGGGTTCATTGCAGCTTCTGGAACAGTGGGCTCTGCCTGCAAGGCTTCAGCTTTGCCTCTGGGATTATGGAACTGCCCTGAAGTCTAATCCTACATGAGAGACACCCCCCACTCCAGCCTCAAGCTGATGTTACACTTGGGTCTATAATAGCTCAAGCAAATGCCTACAGCCAGGACACCCATGACTGCCTAGATAGCCTCTCCCAGTTATCAATATCAACTACGTGTGGAGGCATAGGGCAGAGCAATTCCCCATAACAACAGCTTTTGCACAGATAGTCTTATCCAGCTCTCAACCGAGCTCCTAATAATGATCTGCAGAACAACCCAACATGCCACATGATCATCCAACACCAACTTTAACTGTTACAATCACAGGGGAAAGGGACAAAGCAGAACAGTGGCATTATAGGCTTTTGGGGGAACCCAACCATTCCCTGCTGAGTCATCATTCCAGAGTAAAATGCAAAAGTGCTATGTAGGTATCTACCCCTTTCTTCTCACAAAGTAGGAGAATTCCCAGCAAAGAAGAATAGGTTCTTGCAACCCTAACAGCCCTGAGCTGAGAAAGGAGGATGTAGATGAACAGAAACCAGCAATGAACTTTGGCAACATGAATAACAATGACAAAAACAAACAAACAAACAAACAAACAAACAAACAAAAATAGATAACCCCAAGGGATGATGATGTATCTACAGCAATGGATCCCAACCGAAAGGAAATTGTTGAAATGTCAGAACTGGAATTCAGAATATGGATGGCAAACAGGATGAATGGAGTAATAGAAAAAGTGAAAATTCTACAAAGAGAAGCCAAAAATAACTTCAGGAAATCAATGAAAACAATGAAAAAAAAATCACTAAAGAGATAGGAAACATAAGAAAGAATGTAATAAAACTTAAAGAAATGAAAGAGAAATCTGGGGGATTTCAAAATCTAACAGAACATTTCAACAATAGGCTAAACCTAGCAGAATAAAGAGACTCAGACCTTAAAGATGAGGTTTGCAACCTAACTCAGTCACTCAAAGTTGTAGACAAAGAATGAAGAATCACTGAGAGAAATATGGGTCTATGCAAAGCTAACTAATATACAAATTATAGGTATATGGATGGGGGGGGAATAAAGAGCAAAAATCATGGAAAAATCTATTTGAAAAAATTAATGAAGAAAACTTCCCAGGTATCACCAGAGATTCAGATATCCAGATACAAGCTGGTCATCAGACATTGGGAAGATTCATAGCAAATATAACATGCCCAAGACACATAGTAAATCATATGAGCCAAAGTCAAAAATCAAAGAAAATTCTACAAGCAGAAGAGATAAAAACAACAACTAACCTGCAAAGGAAAACCCATCAGGATGGGATTG
Source organism: Arctocebus calabarensis (assembly GCA_963573935.1). Taxonomy (NCBI): domain Eukaryota; kingdom Metazoa; phylum Chordata; class Mammalia; order Primates; family Lorisidae; genus Arctocebus; species Arctocebus calabarensis. The sequence continues at coordinate 28,163 of CAUYON010019940.1, forward strand.
GGATCCAATCTTGAATCTTCTTAGAATTTTGTATCCAACCAAGAATCTTGTATCCTACAAAACTAAGCATCATAAATGATAGAAAAATAAAGACTTTTCCAGACATGTAAACACTGGTGGAATTAGTCATGTCTAAACACATCCTATAGAAAATATTCAGAACAGCATTATACATGAATCAGCACCACAGGCATCCATCAGTGTAAAATCAGTCAAAAGTTAAAGCTCATAGCTCGTGTAACATAACAGCAAAAGAGAGAAAACAAAACAAGGTTTACTCAACATGATGAACAGAGCAGAACAGCATCTCACATATCAATACTATCACTCAATGTGATTGAGTTTTCCTCTCAAAAGACATGGAGTGGCTGAATGGATAAAAATACAAAAACATAACTCAAGTATTTTCTGTCTCCCGGAAACACATCAAACCCATAATGGCTCACACAGACTCAAGATGAAGAGATGGAAAAAATGTTCCATGTAAATGGAAACCAAAACATAATGATTATAGCCATTCTCATATCAGATAAAATAGATTTTAAATCAACAATGGCAAAGAAAAGCAAAAAAGGTCATTACATAACGGTAAAGGGAACAATTCAACAAAAAGACATGATAATCCTAAACTTATGTACAACTAACACATGAGCACTAGAATTTATAAACAGATTTCACTAAATCTGAAGAAAGGAATAAACAGTAGCATCATAATTGCTGGAAACTTCAACACCCTACTTACAGAACTGGAAAGACCATCAAAACAGAAAGTCAATAAAAAACACTGAATACAAACAGATCTCTAGAAAAAAATGAGCCTAATAGACATTTCTAGAACATTATGTCCAAAACCCACTTAATATACATTCTGTTCATCAGCACACAGGGAAATTCTCCAAGACTGACCATACCTTAGCCAAAAGAAAATGTCTCAATAAATTCATTAAAGTTGAAATCATGTGATGTATCTTTTCAAATCATAGTTAAATATAATTAAAAATCAGCACTAAGAGAAGCTTTTAAATCTACACAGAATTATGGAAATTAAGCAACCTGATCATCTCCAGCAAAATACTAGCAAACCAAATTCATCAGCACATCAAAAAGATAATCCACCATGATGAAGTGGGCTTCATTCTAAGAATGCAAAAGTGGCTTAATGTACTTATATCAAAAATAGTGGTTTAGCACATAAACAGAAGTAAAAGAGCAATAAGGCAAGAGAAAGAAATAAAGGGTATCCAAATAGGGAAAGAAAAAGTCCCAATTACTGCTTTTTGCTCACAATATAAACTTGTGTCTAGAAAATCCTACAACTTCACAAAAAGACTCCTAAAACTGACCAATTCAGCAAACTCTGGGATTACTAAATCAGTGCACACAAGTCAGCAGTGTTACTATATGCTAATAACAGTCAAGCTGCAAATCAAATCAAAGAAAGATGCAATAGTTATAAAGAAAGTAAAATACTTAGGAATATTCTTACGATGGAAGAAAAAATCTCTACAAGGAAAGCTGCAAAATGCTGATGAAAGAAATCCCAGATGAAATGAATAAATGGAAGAATATCCTGTGCTCATGGATTGGTAGAATCAAAATCATTAAAATGTCTGTACTGCCCAAAGTCATTAATAGATTCAATGCAATCATCACCAAAATACCAATGTCATATTTCACAAATCCAGGAAAAAAACATTCTATACTTCACTTGGAACCAAGAAGAGCCCAAAGAGCTAAAGCAATCTTAAGCAGTAAGTACAAATCTGGAGAGAGAACACTACTAGACTTTAATTGATACTACAAGGGAGTTGCAACCAAAATAGCATGACACTGGTGTGAAGATAGAGATATAGATCAATGGAACAGAATAGACAACCCAGAAATAAAGCCATTTATCAATAACCAAGTGAGCCTTGACAAAGAAAATGACATAACATTAGGGAAAGGAAGTCTTATTGAAAAAATAGTGCTGGGAAAACTGTATAGCCACATGCAGAAGAGTGAAACAGGACCACTGTCTTTCATCATTTATGAAGATTAATTCTAGATGGATAAAATACTTAAATATATGCCATATAACCATAAAAATTCTAGAGGAAAATTTGGGAAAAACTTTTCTAGACATTGGCTAGGTGAATAATTTATGACAAAGACCCAAGGCAATTATAGCAACAATCAAAATTGATAAATGAGACTCAATAGGTAGCCTACAGAATGAAAAAAATTCATAAACTACATATCCAATAAAGGAATAATTTCCAGAAATAAAAAGAGCTCAAACAAAATAGGAAGAAAAAAAACTTTAAAAAACACAAACACAAGTTTTTCAAAAGTAGATAGACCAATGGCCAAACATGAAACAAATGCTCAATCATCAGGGAAATGCATATTTAAACCACATTGAGATAGCACCTTACTCCTGTGAGAATGGTTTATTAAAAAGTCAAAAAAAAAAATAATGGTGTGGATACAGAGAGAAAGGAACACTTACACACTGTGGGTAAGACTGCAAATTAGTACAACCTTTATGGAAAACAGATGAGATTTCTCAAAGAGATAAATATAGACTTATTGTACCCAACAATTCCACTACTAAGTATCTACCCAAATGAAAAGCAGTCGTTTTATCAAAAGGACACCTGTACTCAAATACTTATCACAGCACAATTTATAATTGCAAAGATGTAGAACCAACCTATGCACCCATCTATTCATGAGTAGATTAACAAATGTGTATATGTATATCATGGAGTACTACTTAGCTATAAAAAGGAATGAATGAATGTATTTTTCAGTAATTTGGATGGAACTGGAGACCATTACACTATGTATCTCAGGAATGGAAAAACCACCATCACTGGGAATCTCTAATAGTTTGGAGGTAATTGACGGGTGTACATGAGCATAGAGAGAAGTAAAATTCACTGGAAAGCAAAAAGGGGGAAGGGGAGGTGGGGAGGGCTAAAAACCTATGCAATAGGTACAAGGAACACTATTTGTGTGATGGGCACACTAGTAGTTCTTACGTAAGCATTATGAAAGCTATCCATATAACAAAGACATTTTTTAAGCTACATAATACTTTGAAATGAAAAATACCCACCAATTGAAACAAATTTATTTTGCATGTACCCAAGGGACTATTATGCAGTTATTCAAACTAATGACACATTTATTTTTATTGGCATGGACCTATATCTTAATATATTGTTGTGTTTAAAAATAGGGTACATATAGGCTCAGCGCTTGTAGCTCAAATGACTAAGACACTAGCCACATACATCAGAGCTGGTGGGTTCAAATACAGCCTGGGCTTGCCAAACAATGACAACTACAGGCAAAACATATCTGGGCATTGTGAAGGGCACCTATAGTCCTAGATACTTGGGAGGCTGAGGCAAGAGAATCACTTAAGTCCAGGAGCTGGAGGTTGCAGTGAGCTGTGCTACCACAGCCCTCTACCCAGGGCAACAGCCTGAGACTCTGTCTCAAAACAAACAAACAAACAAAAAAATGGTTATAAACAACATGAACTTATTTATTAAAAGAATGAAGTATTATATGGGTATGTGTGTGTGTTTTTCCAGATATATATGTATGTATATAATGTGTATGAAATATATTGATATATATACACGAGGTCAGATGATTAAGTTTGGGTACTTATCCTAGAAAAAGCTGAATAGCAGTATGGTCCTTGTGGAAGTTCTCCCTTTGGGAAGCTATGCGCTGATACCAGCACCTAATCCATTTTTCAAAGCAATTTTGGAACTCTTGTTCTGGAATGGACATCAGAGCTGTCTTCCTAAGTGGTTTGTGAACTCATCCTAGAAAAAGTGCTTTGAAGAGTAGACTAGGCATTGGTGTCGGTCCACAGCTTCTTAAGGTGAATCTGTTGAAGGTGACCACAGCAATGTTCAGCAATGAGGTATGCAGCACTTTTTCTAGAATGAGTTTGTGAACTTAAATGTCAGGCCTTATGTATATGTGGGGATATATATGTATGTATGTTTCATATATATATATGAAAGAGTATTCACCATAATATTGATTATGGTTAATCTTGGACTTTCTAGTACTTTTTTTTTGATAAGAATATAACAGGTGATATTCACTTGCAACTTCACCGAGATAAATATATCTTGCTAAATTATCATAAGAAATATTTCATAGAATACCTGCTATAAATTAGTACTTATGACTCTCTATTTTTAATGAAAAATTCCTTTGGCTGAAGAACTCTTCCTAATTTACTGCACACTAGTCCTTTTAGTTGCAAATTTCCCCTTTTAGTATCCACAGGGTTCACTTTAAGGATTCATTGTTACTAACAATTTAGAAGGAGAAAAGAGCCTGGGTTTGTGTTTACTTACTCTTGTCAAGATTACAAGACGGGCTCCTTAGCAATGTGTCAATATTCATAGCAGCCAAGTAATATTTCAAAAAATACGCACAACGGGCACAGCAGGTAAGATCTTCAGCATTACTGAGCATTTCCTTCTGTGTTACATAAAGTAAAACTCGGGATGCCACTTTTCTAAGTCATTAAAGAAGAACCATCTGTCATCTCCAGCAAGTTTCACACTACCCTTTGCTTTTCTTTCCCCTGCAGATCTTAATCGAAAAAACAATTCATGGAAATGAGAAACATCTTAGGGACAAAAGTAACCCTGTGGAAGAGGGGGCAAAATCCCATTCTCCAATTTGCACCACAGGCTTCTCTTTTGAAAATTTTTTTAAAAACTGAGTTTTTTGTGTTTTGTTTTTTTTTACTTTTTCTCATCTAATATGCAGAGTTGCTGTTTATTGAAGTGTAAGTTTTTGTTTGTCAAATGAGTATCAGCACCATTGGGAGACACAACATAGTTTAAAAAGTTACTCTGGGACTAGGCAATGCAAAGTATTTTCTACAGTTTGCAGTATCAGATTTTTTTTTTTTTCCTACAGCAGAAGACAATAAGTGGTAGAAAGCAATTAAAAAAAAAATTCTGTGCTTTTGAATGTTGCCTGTATCTGGGGAGGAAATACAAATTGAATGCTGGAATGGCAAAGAAAGCTGTTGCAGCCACTGGAGGTCTTTGTGATATGAGCAGGTGAACGGTAAATTTAGGTGGGAGGGTCCACGTGGATTATGAAGATGGTTGCCCAGGTTATGTAAGCAGAGTGGGGCACTTTACTAATGATGCTTGTATCTCTTTTTTTGGATCAATGCCATTTAATTAAATTAACCATGTCACTGCCATCTTTTCACTTAGTAACATTTGTCCAAAATTATTAGCAAGTGATTTCAAAGAACTACTGCAACAGTCCCTGGAAGAGGTGAGACACTAATTTCAAGGGAACTATTGCTGAAAGGTCATTGGTAGTTCTAGGCAAAAATCAAGACACCTGTTATAGATTTAGTGTCTGTGCTTCCCCCACCTGGAATTCATATGCTGAAATCTAATCCTCCAAAGGGATGATTTTTTGGAGGTGGTACCTTTAGAAGTAATTAGATCATGAGTGTGGAATCCTCCCTCACAAACTGGATCAGTGCCCTTGTGAGGGGGAGGAACTAGTTAGCTAGTTTTTGTCTTCTGTGAGAGGATACAGTGAGAAGTTGACAACTTGGAAGTCTGCAACCTGGAAGAAGGCTCTCACAGAACCTGACCGTGCTGGCTCCCTGATTGCTGACTTCCAGTCTCCAGAACAGTGAACAACAAAAGCAGGAAATATTTTTCATTGCCAAGCCTCCCAGTCCATGATACTTTGTCACAGCAACCTGAACAGACTAAGATAACACGCTTCTCTCCCCTTCTCCTTCTGCCTTCTCCTTTGCCTTCCTACAATAGTAATAATAATGATGATGACAACGATAATAAATAATAGTAATTTTTATTTTTAAAGTAACTGAAATTCTATTTGCATTAAAAAAATAGACATATATAGCTTCAACTGCATTAATCTGGAAAATGTTTTCCTTATAAAATAATCATCTTACCAAATAAATATTTTATTTGTTATAGTTCAAATAAGAAGGAGTTTCAAAAGCAAATGCTTATTTTATTGAGGCATATTTTGAGTGGAAATGAAATTTTGATCATTGTGACAAAAGACTTTCTTGCTGTGGGAGAAAAGTCAACAGTCCGTTATTATTAACAATGTAGTGTCACAGTCCTGTGATGTGTTCTTAAATGCCAGCAATGCCCAATAACTAGAAATTGAGCAGATATTTAGTATAAATTTGCTTGGCAAGAAATAAACAAATATTTAAAGCACAGAAAACATCAGCCATATTTTCTGCTGATCTATCATGATAATGTTCTATTTGCCAACAGACAAAATTGTATTTTCTGAATAAAACATGGTTTGACAGAGGATTTATTTTGCTATTTTGATTCAGAGAGACCTTCTGCGTGGTGGAATTTATATAATAAATTATTAAGATTTCTGAAACACTCTCTAGTCTTATAGGGAGACACCTAGATGGAATATCTGAAATTGTGTTGTCATCAGTATTTGGTCATTTTATGCTCTCTTCAGAGAGGAAAATGTGAAGTATGTGCCTATTTATTTATATGCAAAATAGAGATTTATGTTAAGATACATTTGTGTGCTGCACCATTAAGATGGTGATGCATTCTGAGAAATGCATCGTTAGGTGATTTCATCCTTGTGTGAACATCAGGCATTGACCTTACACAAACCTACCTGGTGTAATCTGCTATACTCCTACACTGTCTGATACAGCCTGTCCTTTCTAGGTGGCAAAGCAGTACAGCGTGTTACTGTAATGAATACTGTAAGCAATTGTTACACTAGTGGTAAGTATTTGGGTCAAATCATATCTAGACATAGGAAAGAAACAGTATGTGAAAAGAGACGTACATGGTGCACCTGTGTTGAGCACTTCCCATGGGTGTAGCTCACAGGCTCGGAAGTTGCCCTAGATGATCCCTGAGTGGTGAGGGAAGGTGAAGGCCTTGGGCACGAGTGTACACTGCTGTAGACTTTATAAACATTGTACCCTTAGGCTACACTAAATTCATTTAAAAAATTGTTTCTTCAATGATAAATTAACCTAATTTGTTGTAATGTTTTTGCTTTATAAATTTTTTAATGTTTTGATTTTTTGACTCTTAGCTTAAAACATAGACACATTGTACAGCTGTTATATGCATATCTTATACATTTTTCTAATTTTAAATTTTTTATTTTTTTTTTATACTTTTAAAACTTTTTTGTTAAAAACTAGGATACAAGCACACACATTAGCTTAGGCCTATGCAGGGACAGGATAATTGAAGTCACTGTCCCCCACTTCAGTGTCTTGTCCTGTTAGAAGGTCTTCAGGGACAGTGGGTGTATGGAGCCGTCCCTGTGGTAACAATGCCTTCTGGAAAACCTCCAGCAGGAGATTGTTTGGTGGTTAAGTTTCATTTTTTAAATAAGTAAAAGGAACAGAATGTAAAATAATAAAAATTATAGTATAATAAATATATAAATCAGTAACATCATAGTCTATCCTTGTTACCGAGTATTATACACTATAAATAATTGTATGTGCTGTGCTTTTACATGATGGGCAGTGCAGTAGGTTTGTTACAATAGATTCATCACAAACACATGGGTCATGTGTTATGACATTACTGTGGCTACAACGTCACTCGTGATGGGAGTTTTTCAGCTCCATTACAGTCTGTATATGCTGTTTATCATCGACCAGAATGTCCTTTGTGGTGCATGACTGAATTAGCTCTAAAACTTGATTCCTCAATTGAGACATCTACACTGGTTAATACATTCAAAAGAATTCACTTAATATGACTCTACCTAACTGCCATTACTGATTGGTTGTCCAATTTAATTCTCACTACCTTTTTTCTTTAGGTCTCATGCATTATTGTCATGGCATTTGATTCTCTTAAACTAAAAAAAACAAACAAAAACAAACAAAAAAAACCCCAAAACACTTTAAATATAAAGAAAGAAGAAAAGGGGTGGTGCCTATGGCTTAAAGGAGTAGGGCACCAGAGCCATATGCCGGAGGTGGAGGGTTCAAACCCAGCCCCAGCCAAAAACTGCCAAAAAAAAAAAGAAATAAAAGAAAGGAGAAAAAGTGAGTAATTCAATTTATTTTACTATCTCCCTCCTGGAGACAGAATTATAGTAACAAACAAAATTGGAAATCGGCAGATTTTGTGTTTTTTAGTAAAATTGTTATAAATCTCTCTGTCATGTGTCCCAGACACATTCAGTCATTGTTAATATCCATTATTTTTAATAATAACAATGTGAATTCCAAACTTTAGGACACTTTTATATTGTGTTGAGACACTGAGAAGACTTAGTGAATTGATTTCATCTAGATCAAGTGAGGTAGAACCAAGCTGAAAAAAAAACCCTAGCTGTTCACTTCCCAGAATCGTATGAGGCTAGAGGAAGCTGCTTCCCATTCACAACCATTTTTCAGCCCAGAGAAGGCCAAGGTCAGCCCCTGGAGCTGCCTGACATCAGCTGGAATCTGGAACCTGACCCACAAGCTTGCAGACTTCTCTGGCCAGTTGGTCATGTTCATTTTAGTTCCAAGGCTCTGAGAATCTTCTCACACATTACTGACCCTGAATTAAAAATTTAAGAATTCCTCAGTGTCACTCAGGTAAATCTGAATGATATACATTCTTGAGACTCTCTCAGCAGTGGAGTTCCAGACAACATGTGTGTCTGACTCCCAGAGGAGAGCAATCCAGATTCCTATCCTGAGTAGCTTGAGGAACTTTTCAAATACTACTGCCTGATGCTAATTGGAGATTTGTGTTGTCAGTTTACAGGGAAGACAAGATCAGATATGCCCAGCAGATGGGGGAGCTACAGAGTTGAAGAGCCAGAGTTTCCTTAGGCATCTGGACCTCCACTCCTTCCCCAGCCAGATGACACTGATACTTGGAAGTATCATTCATGGATACCCAGTAAACCCTTGGAAAGACCTTATGGACAGTGATGAAACTAGAGAATGTAACCATGTTTTCTGAACCATTTTTTTTTGAGACAGAGTCTCATTTCATCACTCTGGGTAGAGTGCCATGATGTCACAGCTCATAACAACCTCAAACTCTTGGGCTCAAGCAATTCTCTTGCATCAGCCTCCCAAGAGGCTGGGATTATAGGTGCCCCCCACAATGCCCAGCTACTTTTGAGTTGGGATATCGCTCTGGCTTAGGCTGGTCTCAAAATTCTGAGCTCAGGCAATCCACCTGTCTCAGCCTCCCAGAGTGCTGGGATTATAGGTGTGAGCCACACAGCCAGCCTTGAACCATCTTTTGACAAAGTATCTAACGATATTTGTGCATCTAAACGAAAATAAACAATCATTGGAATTTAAGAAGGATATTTCAGAGGGTCTCTTAGATATTCAGGAGAAAGTGAGCATTGATACCTTGTCTTTCCCTATTAAATTACCAACTGAAGTCAGAACACTGAGCTATGTGTTTTGGTTAAGGTTCCCTGAAAACTCACACTCCAAGGGGATTGTGGCTCAGCTGCTATGGAGGCCAATGGGAGGTGAAAGTAAGTCAATTAAAATGTATCAAATACTTTCTTGACACCAAACACTATGCTAGGTAAGTCTCACAACACTTTCAAGTCATCATTATAAAGAAGAAAAAAATACCAAATAGGAAAACAGCAGTTTATTACTATAATAGCCATACTATTTAATTAAAAAATGCATATGATATTAAAAAGATAAAAACAAGTTAAATCCCACACAATTCTTGAAACCTTCTTTGCATGCTGTTGGATCAGAGGTTTTGTAAACTCACATTATTTGCTACTGACACTTACTTTAGGTCTTCAGGAGAACTTGAGACTGTTTATGCAAATCTTTCTTGCTGATCTTACTGAAGTTCAATGGAGACTTAGCTTACTTTACAGCAGTAGAGGTAGCTTGCTGAGCCTGGAGAAGAGCCAGTGGTGGTGTCTCAGAAGTTTGAGGATCTAAGTGCAAAGATGTGAAGTCCTATGTGGGGAACCGGGAGAGACTGGGTTAGTGGCACTTTCAAAACAGAGCTGGCATCAAACTAAGTGGCAGGGCTGACTAAGGCCTTCCTCAGAGGTTATTTGGCAAACCAAACTTGACTGATATTCTGCTTCTTTTATCAGTAAATCTTCATGCTCAAAAGTCACTCTTTGTGTCCTGGATACAACACTACCTGTGGTAGGTGGTTTGGTTCAGGGCCTGAGGGCCTGGGGAGAAGAAAGTGCAGAGTTGCTTTTGTTTGTTTGTTTTTGAGAGAGAGTCTTACTCTGTTCCCTCTGGCTTGAGTGCTGTGCCTTCATAGCTCACAGGAACCTCAAACTCCTCAGCCTCCTGAGTAACTGGGACTACAGGTGCCCAACACATTGCTGCCTAGTTTTTCTATTGTTTTAGTAAAGACAGGGTCTTGCTCTTGCTCAGGCTGATCTTGAACTCCTGAGCTCAAGAAATCCACCTGCTTCAGTCTCTCAGCATGCACAGGGATGATCATAGGCGTGTGCCTGGCCAGAGTGCCTTCCAGACACCCTTCCTTAGGGTTTTGATTCTGCATGGGATGGCTGTGTTGGACTGAAAAACAAAGTTACCAGAGAAAAGAATGCCCTCTCTCCACTTGGTCACAAGTTCAGTTGTGATCTGAGTGTAAAGCTAGTTGTACCGACATCTTTGTTGCCGTCAGTGGGAGCAATGAGAGACATAGCCTGTGGACTTCAAAAATGCCCTGTCTCAGCATTGCCAGAATGAGGCATAACTTCAAACTGTGTCAGGCTTAGTCTCTGTACAGAAAAGAAAATGTAACAGCATTAATTGTTGCTGTCTTGCTTTTGAACCTAACAGGGCTCTATGTTAACATAATAGATGCTACTATCTGGAACAACTGAACTTATTACAAATAAAGTTTGTAGTTTTGTAATTTTCTTCTGTTATATGATAATAGACCATCAGGTCGTATTTACTAAAGCAGGCAGAGTTCATATGGAACAGTTATTTCTAAACCTTCTAAATGGGTCATCTGCCATTTCTTCTGAGGTAGCTGAGTACACAATCACTCTAACTGCCAATCATATTTTATTTTTTAATTTTAATTTATTTTTTATTTCAAATTAATATGAGGGTCCTAATTTTTAGGTTATCTTTTTCTCACTTCAAAGGTAGAGTTCAAGTTGTAATTGAGTCCTTCACGCATGGGGTGTGGTGAATACCCTTGCATTGTGCACATTAGGTGAAATCCCACTAATTGCTTTTTAGATTTAGATCTCATCAATGAGCATAGCATGGTGTCCTATAAAGCAAATCAACACATCAAGAAGTAAATAGAAAAAAAAAATCTAAAAATTATTCTTTTATTCATTTCATTTGTCTCTTTTGGATCTAATTTAGAGTACTAGCTAAGCCACCAAAATATTTTTTTCTTACAAGTACTATAAAAGAGAAACTTACCCAGTACACAATGGCTAATCCAGTTAATTTCTCTTTGCCTGCTATAAACTATTCTATGGATTTCAACTTCAAGAGTACAACTTGTTGTGTTTTGGGACAATTCCTTGGTAGAGACTTCAAAGCAAGCATGTTGTTTCAGAAAATCATAGCGACCATCTTATAGAAAATGTGATCTGCCCAAGATTTTTACCATTCTTATAAGAAGCACAATAGTAACGTTTAACCAACTGTGGTTCCTTTCTCAATATGTTGCCCTACACTTTTCTTGCGTATATTTCAACAGTTTTAGGTACATCCAGGGTATCATCCTTTTGTGACAAAAAGATTAAAAAATACTTATGTGCTTAAGCCAAACAAATAAAAGTATCTAGTGATTACTAGAGATCCCAACTTTTTGTTTCAACTAGAGAAAGAATCCAGAGGAAAGAATACTTTAAGAGCAATTCCTTAGGTTCCTAGTGACAAAATCCTTGTCCTTGAAGCTTATATAAATAACTTTCCGGTGTCTTTTTAACCTTTCCACTCCCCTCCCAGTCCCTCAGCAATGAGGCATGTCACTCCACTTGTTCACATCCATCTCCTTTTTATTGATGCTCACTTTGGTGTCTGTACAGGCCATCAATTTTGCTGCCTCTTAGGCAGCCAGTGGGAATGTACAAGTTAAGTCACTGGACTTTGTGTGTTGGGCTTGAGGAGGAGGGAAAGGAGGAAGTGTCAGTTTTCTTTAGCACTAACAGTCCCAATCAGATACTGGCACCAGGCCTCATAAATCTTCTGGATGACCCAGGTGAACCCTGAGGCTCAGCGCTCACTGAAAACTGATCAGGCCTCTGCTTAGTTTAACAGGCCGTTTTCAGTGACAAGTGAAGGGTTCAACAAATGCACAAAACAGATATATATTAGTTGAAAAACTAATGACTTTTAAAAGAATGTTTGACAATTGTTTAAGGCTGTCTGTAGATCCATTACACTGATAAACGACCCACTTGGTGTATAGTAAAGTGGAACTGGTTAGGATACCAGCCTAAAGTTTTTGGTTTTTCCTCTCTTCTTCTTCTTCTCTTTTCTCTTTTGGTCGTCTAGGTGTGAACTCCATGAACAACACATCCAGTAACCTAGAAAAATCCCTGCACTGGGGAAGCTTAGCCTTCTAGTCCAAGTGGAATTCAAAAGATTCTGAGACTGCTCTCAGTGACCTGCAATTGACCGCTTGAACTTCTAAGTTAGGGTCAGTTGGGGCCCAGAATAAGAGGTCAAAAGCTGGTCAGCTTTCTCGAGCCCTAACATGCTGAATAGGAAGACTTTATTGCTGTGATTTATGCAATTTGCCGAGACAGGTTAAGGAGACCTTAAAACACACCACAGGGTTCACTAGCGTGGGGACACCCTCCTTTTGGAAAATAAATTCTGATTGTCCAGCTGAAATCTCTTGGGGATACGCCTTGAAGTATTTTACCCTCTGTGTCTACAGATTCATTCCCACACTCGACCCCTGAACGTGACAGGGTTAGTGTTTCCAGATTTATTTAAACAATACAAATGCCCCAAATGCAGCACTTTCAAACCTGATTAATTGCAAAAGCAGAATAACCACCCGTAATGAATTATTTTGGGGAACGGTAAACTCCTTTAAAAGTTAACTCTTAAAGTAGTTGCTTCAGGAGTCCAAACATAAAATCTACAACATTTATACTATTCCAAGAGAAAGATTTTGAGATTATCTTTAAAACTTGGTCCTTGTAAACGGTTGTAATTGATATATGTTATGAATTCTTTGGGGGCATAATGGAGAACAATTTTTCTGTTTTTATTGAAGAATAAATATGTTTTAAGACTCTTCAAAAGTTTTTTTCCCCTTGTTTGGGCACAGTAGAGTCAGAAACAGCTTGTGATTTCCACTGTTCACAGCGATTGGCAAAATGCAGTTACCATTCTTTGTTCAGGTCCCCCATTTGTAGCAAAGCAACGATTATCTTTTGTGATACAAGTCATACCACAGCCATGAATGTTGGTTTTACTCAGGCTAAAAACAAAACATTAAAACCAGGTCTTTTTATAGATGAAAAGCTGCTTGGTGCTCTAAAATTTTAAGCTCCCTCTCTGCCTTTTCACAGGGCATTTTGTGCTTCTGGGTGCTACTCACATAGGCTCTGTGCTAATAAACGCAGTTCAGAAGGTATTAGTGTACAATGTCATCTAATTTCATTGGGTACGTGAGAGAAAAAGGTAAAACTCTGAAGGATACTCACTTTCAAAAATTTCTAGTGTACAATATTCAGCAACCAATTTCCATAAATGTTTGAAAGACACATTTTAGAAAGTGATACACATGGCCCAAACATGCATTTGTATGCAGGATTAGATGACTCCCTGGGCACATGCGTTTGTATGCAGGATTAGATGACACACTGGGCACAAGCAAACTGTGTGTATTATAAGCTTATGATGGGACAAAGTTAAAGGTTACAAATTAAGAAATGCTATGGAAAAAAAATTTTCTGCACAAATATTATTTACCTAATTGACCTCAAGATCTCTCTGTTTCATCAAGGTCACACTGATTTTTCTTTCCCCCACTGTCCAATGATATATTTTCTTGGAAACAGGACCTGTCTGTAAAAGGCACATCTCTTATATATAGAAAAACTTTTGGTATGTTCTTTGAAATATACGCAAGATTTTAGTTTGATGGTATGTGTGTTTGTGTAGGAACAGAAGTGATCCAGCAGCTTGCATCCTTTCACTATACCAGGTCCTGGTAGGGGAAAGCCTGCCTGTCACCAAGGTTGGAGCTCCTGTGAGTCTGAGTGAGGCTCTTAAGGGTCACTCGAGGAAAGTTAATGAAGGGACAAGGAGCTTCAGGCATGGCCTCTCCCCTCAGATCAAGCTGTCGTAGCCTTTGCCTTCTCAGCAGCACAGTTGACTTTTGCCAGTGGGTTCCCACACTTTAGTGTGGTTAAAATGTTGTTTTCCTGCTGCATTTAATCTGTTGTAAAAAGGGCATCTTCATTCTTGAACAATAAAAATTAAAGCTAATGTTCCCAGTTCACTGTAAATAGCTTTTTGGAAACTCAGTTAATTAAATCTTCCATTATGAAGTATTTTTTATTACTAGAAGAAATTAAAAGTAGACCGGGAGCACAGGGCAGCCGTTAATGAGGTTACTGAAGATCCGAGGGATGCTGCATTACCGGAGTATTTCCAGAGAATGGCTGTGGTTGAGCAGATCCCCAGAGACATCAAAGTTCACCACACCGATCACTATTGATCAATTGGTATTTTACAAAAACTCCTGCACCAATCAATGGCGATTTTGTCTTTTGCCCTTGGTACTAACTGCTGATTGATTCATGCATGACCTTGTTAAAAAAATAAACAGATTAATATTGAAAACTTGTTAGCAAGTAATAAATAAAGCAGTTAGTGTAGCATACAGTACAACCTTCTTAGGGCAATTCCATAGGGACTAAACTGCCTCAGCTTTTGTGTTATTTCTTTAATCCATGCCCACTCAATATTTCTGTTCACAATCTGTAGTGATGAATATTTGGAAGAATTGAATACCTTTTAGTTGCTTTTCCTGCCACCTCTCTTGGGGTTTTCTCTTTTTGGGGTTAAAATTAAAATATAAAAATATGGTCTTGATCCCTAATTATCACCAATTATTTTTATAATTGCAAGCCAAATAACTTTAGGTATTGTGGCCAAATCCCATCTCAAACAACATGGGATTTTTGTTTCTTCCAGAAAACAATAAAATTTCACTGAGAGAGAATAGTTATTTTCTTAGTCTACCGAGAGGCACTACCGATAATAAATAATTGGCAATTGTGGTACGGATCTGAGGCCCAGTATGTTGCTTATGCCTATGGTCACAAGTTGGTTTTACTGAAGCTGCAGGTCCACCAACAGAGGCAGGAGGATCACCTCTCTTGAAGCCTTGAGAATAATTTTACCCCTTATGTATTTCTTAGCTGTGCAGTTCTGGACTCTCATATTTAACTTATCTCATCCTTTGTTTGAAAAAGTACTTAAACTCATAAGAGGCTAATTTTTCTATAAAACCAATTGAATAATTGCAATGGAAATATTTACATTAATGTATTCAGTCCAACATTTTGAGGGCCTATAATCATGAAAAGGACAATTTCTTTATGTAACCCAGACATAGGTGGATACACCTTTCATTATCTTGTCTATTTGAATAATGAGAACCAACATAATATGGATTCACTATGCTTACCATGCTAAATGCTTTTGCATGTATGAACTCTTTCAATTCTTATAATAACACTATTATCTCCATTGAACAGATGAGAAAGCGGAGGCACAGAGATGGCAAGGCTCAAGGATGGTCAGTAATTGGTATTGGGATTTCAGCCCAGGAAATCTGCCTTTGGAATCTGTGCTCATGTATGTGCCATATCGACTAATTAACCCACAAATTGATAAAGTGAAACTTGGCCGACTCTGGGCAAAGTCATATAGTAGCTCACTGTTTGACATCTTTAGTGTCCTCTACCAGGGTTTTCCTTTTACATTAAGGAGCAGTGTTTTCCCCATCCATTTACTTCTCTGTTATTCATAGTTTAGCAAGAGGGAATGTAATATTTATATTCATTTATACTAAACCCATTCACACTACTGTTTGAGGTAGTTCAAACAGTTCAGGACTACTGAACTGTTTCACACTACTAAAGGAATTTATATTTATTTATTCATTCACTCCACACATATTTATTGAGTCTTTATTTTGTTGCAGTAACCACTTCCCTGCCCTTTCCTCCATTCTTTCCTTCCTTCTTTTCTTCCCTTACCTCCCTTCACTTTTTCCTAAAGAAGGCTGGGCCTCAGCAAACAGGTGTGGGAGATGGGAGTCTTCTTCAGGTTTTTGAAATCCTGATAAACCACAGACTGGCCTTAAAGTAAACATTTAACCATTTTGGAGGCAGGGAGGCCAATAGGGTCAACACTTCACACACTCCTCCAGCACCGGGGGGGGGGGGGAAGCTTAAAACAATACATGCAGGCCTCTCTGAAGTGTGTACTAATTCTCCTGGACTTCAGAGGCTCAAATCCACAGATTTAAGCAGCCAAATTTGCTTTGCATCCACAGTGCATCAAATATAATGATGAACTAGCAGAGCATCTGCCCTCGCCTCTTAGGGGAAAGGCAGCAGGGGTGTTTTTGGTTTAGGTAATATAATATTCTTTGGGTTTTGCTTTTAGCTTTGATTTTTACATGCACAATTTCAAATGAAAATTTAATCGAAACCGTCATATTTTACCAAAACTTTCATGGCAACTTTCCAGAGCATTAATCAATTCTTTTGAAATAATTCCATGTTTGCAATAGGATTTGTGAATCTTTTGTTTTTAATGAACCTGGTCTAAACCAGGGGTTTAAGCAGAACCAAATTAGTTAAACTTCATGCTTTTTCTGGCCCTGTTTTAAATGTTTTTTATAGTTCTAATGCTTCAGGGACTTTTGTCAAACTTTTTGGTGACAACTAGATCAAAAAACCCACAGTTATTTGGCTCTCTCTCTCCCCAGAGCTGGCAGTGAACAGGAATTGCAGAATGCACTTGGCAGAGTCAAACATACACAAAGACAATGTAGTAACATTTCAAATGAACAATTCCATGAGGTTCTTTGTTGAAAGTATTATCTTGTCTCCTTACAGTGATTTAGTGTTTTTTTTTCTAGATTTCATTCCAGAGCTTAGACAACATCACACTTAGAAATAAGAAGAGAAAAACACAATGTTTTAAACATGTCTTAGACCACAAAACACATGCAGGGTGACAACGAAAAAGAAGCCAAACTCTGTAAAATAATTTAAAGAGGCTTATTCTGAGCCAAGTTTGAGGACCATGGCCTGGAGCCACACTCAAGAAGCCTTGAGTAAGTGGACTCACTGTGTTTGGGTTACAGTTTGGTTTTATACGTTTCATTGAGACAAGAATTACAGGTAAAGCTGTAAATCAATACATGGAAGTGCACATTGGTTTGACCCTCAAAGCTAGGACATCTCAATGTGGGGGCTTACAGTTCATAGGTGGGTTTAAAGACTTTTGGATTTATAATTTGTTAAATAAATGAAGCATTGTTTAAATTTTGGAATGTTTTAAGATAAGAAAGTCTATTAATCAGAGATAAGCCACTGGCCTTATACCCAGATTCAGGTGATTTGTTATATAGATTAAGGACCTGCAAGTTTGTCTTGCATAGCCTTAGGCTTGTTCATGGTTACAAAGGACATCCACCAGAAGGGAGGGGCATGCTAAGGCTTGTCTGACCTCTCTGCTCTTGGCTAGCAACTAAGTGTTAGGCTAGCCCTGTTGCAGATTGGGGATCCTGGTCCCCAGAACCTAGTTGATCTGGTGTGAGTAACTGGTGGAACTAGGAAGGACAACCAAAGGATGGGCAAACTGAAAGCAAAGTGATTGGAAATCAAAAGAAAACTGGAGCAGCACAGGCTGTGTGAATAGAAAACAAAAGTAACCTTGCACAGGCTTTAGTATGACAAAGAGAATTTTATTTAAGAATAAAGAGAAAGCTTACAGCACTTCCAAAGAGCATTAGAAGTGGGTTCCTCTCATGAGTGAGAAGAGAGAGGAACAGAAACATGAGGTGTAAGTATCCTCTTTCTCTCCATTTGGAGTTGTTGGTAACCCCCTCACTGGTCTCTCTCTGCTTCTAGGCACCTTTGTCCTATCAGTGGTTGATTACCTAGGTTTCCTCATACCCACAATCCCCTTAGCCAAGGGGGGGGTCCATTCAGCCAACAAGTTGGGGGACGGAGCATAAAATTTATTTAGTTACCAAAGGAAAAGTCTAAAGTAATAAAAAAAAATTGAAATTGGAATTTTATAAAATGTGACATATTTGTCACTATTTTGTTCTTAACTTATGTATTTATACCCACACTTAATCCAGAAATGTCTTGAATTTCCACAATAAAAGAAAATAGCATAATATCATAAATTTAAAAGTGTCCACAAAAAAAGAAATAAGAAAATCAAGCAAATTATAGAATGAAAATGAATACATGAAAATATGTACAATGACCTCTAAGGAAATTTATGTAAAAACCTTTAGGGTAATTCAAATCAAAGAGCAAAATACTACCACACATAACTTAGAATGGCATAAATGAAAATCCTGACAATACTGAGTGCTGGCACAATACATGTAGTAAATGGAACTGTTGCACATGGCTGGTTAGAATGAAAATTATAGATCTACTCTGGAAAAGAGTTTGGAAGTTTCTTTTATCAAGTTAAACACAGACCTACCACTGAGTCAGTGATACCTGCTATTTATTCTGTAGAAATGACTCTTACGTTGGCACAGCACCTGTACGTGACTGTTGATATGTTCTACTGCTTACTGTCCCAAACTAAGAACAAGTCATTGCCTTCCAGTGAATGAAGAGATGAACAAATTGTGGTGCACCCTTACCATGAACTATAATAAAAGGAGACAGACGACTGATACTTTAAATAACTTGTATGAATCTCAGAAATGACTTACCACTTTCATAGTAAGTGAAAGCAGTCAGTCTTTAAAGACTGACTGTCCTATAAATGGACTTATACTATATACTTATACTTATTATACTATATAAGTCAATTTATAGGACATCCTTTTAAAAACTCATTTGTAGAAATTGGGGGGAGGATCCTTTCTATATTGTCCAAGCTGATCTCAAACTCCTGGCCTCAAGAATCCACCTGCCTTGGTCTCCCTATGTGCTGGGATTAACAAGTGTGAGCCACTGTGCCCTACATGGCATTCTTGAAAAGACAAATCATAGTAATGAGAAATGGCAGAGATTGTCCAGAGTTGAAGCAGAGGGGAAGTGTTAACTACAAAAGATAGGATGAAGGTGCTTTTCAGGATTATAAAGCTCTTTTGTGTCCCCATCGTGGTGCTGGACACACGAATTGATACATGTGCTAAAATGCATTAAATTGTGAACCCACCAAAACAATAAAAATACTAAAATCTTTAGGTTTCAATCTGGCTCTAAGTTTTCTAAAGGGAAAGAAGAAAATGTATTCAGTTACTAAATTTTCAAGATACATAATTTAAAAAATGAAACATTGGGCACTTTAGGGAAGTTCAACTATTTACGTTAATACCAGATATACATCCCCAAAGAGGACTATGCGTTATACAAAGGATAGGGTCCTATATGAGCACTGTGAGCTCCACTGAAATGTTTCTTTTTGGATCCTTCAATATAGGAAGATGTTATCGCAACAAAATACAGTTGAGTAAAATTAATTCAAAGTGTGTCAATTCCATATAATTAAAAAAAAAAAGCCTTCTCATTTTGCTCAATGCAGAGGAAGATTTTAGCATATCCTTCAAAGAATCTTTCCTAAAAATATAGACACATTTATTTATACAAAACTAATACACCACAAAGCATAAAACAATGTAAAGATCGGAGAGAGAAGATGCAAGCATTCAGACTCTAAGACAGGGCAGCACCTGTGGCTCATCGAGTAGGGCGCCAGCCCCATATACCAAAGGTGGCAGGTTCAAACTTGACCGCGGCAGAACTGCAAAAACAGAAAAATAGCCAGGTGTTATGGCGGGTGCCTGTAGTCCCAGCTACTCAGGAGGCTGAGGCAAGAGAATCGCTTAAGCCCGGGAGTTGGAGGTTACTGTGAACTGTGTGATGCCACGGCACTCCACCAAGTTCAATAAAGTGAGACTCTGTATACCAGGAGAAAAAAAAAAAAAAAAAAAGACACTAAAACAAAAATAATTTTGCAGAATCTGTACTATCGTGTTGTAATCATACTATGTGGGTATAAAATACCAATTTTTGAATCATTTAATGTCAATAAATTTTAAATAAGAGCATAGTGTTATATTCATGTGATAAATGCTGAATTGAACTTAAGAATTTAAATTCCTTATTCATTCACTTTTCTTTAAAAAAGCTTAAGGGCGGCACTTGTTGCTCAGTGGGTATGACACCGGCACCAGCCCCATGTACAGAGGGTGGTGGGTTCAAACCTGGCCCTGGCCAAACTGCAAAAAAAAACCCAGCCGGGTGTTGTGGCAGGTGCCTGTAGTCCCAGCTACTTGGGAGGCTGAGGCAAGAGAATTGCCTAAGCCCAGGAGTTGGAGGTTGCTGGGAGCTGTGTGACACCATGGCACTCTACCAAGGTGATATAGTGAGACTCTTGTCTCTACAAAAAAAAAAAATAAATTAATAAATAAAAAAATCTTCATTTACAACTTTTAGTCCTAGGAAATAACGATAAAGTATAACATACTTTACACATTAAGTACTTTATATTTTCTTGTGTTTTGGTTATGTTGCACAGGAGAGAAAACCTCTGTGGTTAATGTTTGACATTAAGCAAGTTGTGAATGTCTTTTAATGACATGGATGTACATATATTTGTTTATTGGCATGCCTGGGGGGAATTTAGGCTAGTACTTCACTCACTTTGGTAGAAGCAGTGTTGTTATAGACTAAAAATATACTGAAGAAAATTACATAGTTCATACCAAATCTCTTGGAATTATCAAAGGGATAATGGGAAAATTAGAAAAGGTATAGTATAGTACGGTAGCAAAACTCTATCCCTTGAATGCTTCAGTATTTAACACTGTTATTTTATCTACTACATTTGAGATTACATGAGTATACTTATAGCTCTCTCTAACTCTGTGAAACCTTTTCTAGGTAACAATTTAGTGATTCACAGGTTGTTATGATTTTAATGAATTGAGTGGTCTACCTATTCAATGCTATTTTATTTTGAGGTTTATTGATAATCATGGAATTCTTTTCTTTAAATTTAAATTTTATCACTTTTTCAGGGAGTCCATCCATATGCACTGTTTGCCAACACGCCCAAATAGATAGATCATGGTATTTTTTTCTTATTGACATATTTTTCATAGTTAGAAAATTCTTCTTTGAGAGGGAATTTGACACAAGTCTTTCAGTTCTTATGTGTAGTTTTTGATACTCTGAAGAAATAATGAAGCCTTCTGGCCAACTGTCAAGTTATTTACATGGGAAATATTTTAGGTGACCTAGTGTGGCCAACATGAAATAAAATCAAAGGATGGCTGTTTCATATTTCAGTACAATGACAATTCAGGATGAATGCCAGTCTAGTTGTCAAACTCCACAAACATAATGAACATATTCCCAGAAATATATAAATCACAAGATAACTAAGCTAGGAATACAATGACAAGTTGTATCCGCAAGTTGTATCAAAGAGAGAAATCTCATCAATTGTATTTTCTGTCATTTTACACCTGTTAAAAACCTTCAGGGCTTCCCTATTACTATAAGAAGAAAATACCAAATCCTTAGGTTGGCATGAAATTCCCTCTTGGATCTATGCCTTGGTGACTTTGCAGTCTCATCCTGTCTTGTCTATACAACTCAGTACCACCGTTGTCTACGGTATTTGGAGTCGCCCTTTGTATGTGTAGTCCTGCCCACCTGAAATATCCCTCCTCCTCTGTCTGCCTGCCAGTCTCTGCAAAGTCCATCAGAACTGGTCAAACTTTGTGTCCATGAACCTCCTTCTTAAGCACAGTTAGGTGCACTTCCTGTGTCCAAGTCTGAAATTAAGCTGCGACATTATTTTTAATCATTCATTCATTTTTCTGCCAGTTGCCTCTACTGCACTGAAGTTTTGGAGAAAATCTGTGTATATCCTGACTTTATCAGACTGTGGTGTATAGTTGATGCTCAATAAATATTTGTTGGCTGGATTAAATGTTTGTGGCAGTGGTACTGGCGGGAGAGGCTTGTTTTAAAGTGGGGGAGAACAAAAGCATGTATTGGATAGCTTTTCCTCTGAGGACTAATTTGAGAAAATGCAACACACAGCTGTGAGAAAGATACTGCAAACAAGACAATTGACTGGGATTTATGAGCTGTGCCCAGAGAGCAGCAGGATTTTTAAAGCTATATGGACATAAGTGTTCCATAATGTTTTAGAAGTGAAAACAAAAGAATTGGGAGTCTTTAAGATGTTCACACCTTTCAGTTTATGTCTTAAATTAATTTGCCTATTACGTACTTTTAAAGCAATTTGAGATGGAAAAACTGCTATAAAATTTCTCTGTGACCTTGGGGAAGTCATTTAACATGACCAGGCTTCACAATTCTTATTAAAGAAATGAAAGGTAGTTAGTATTCAACTAAAACAATAATTTGTTCTTCACTGACATCTTAATAGATTAATGGAAGCCATATTTTACAAGTTTACCACATAGAATCTGGCTTCCTTCTTTGATTTAATTGACGGGTGGCTCAATAATCTCTCTGCTCAACTTGTTTTTCCTCATCAGCCTGTTAACAATATTTAAAATTCCCACCAGGACCTCCTTGAGTTGAGGATTACCTATAGAATGCCCCTTTAAATGCAGACAAATTATCTAGAGGGTAGATACATAAACTCATTAATACATGTTCAATATGGATTAGTGATCTTTAAAACAAATCTGGTCAGTTCGCTACCTGACTTAAAATCTTTCAGCGACTTTTCAATGAGCTTAAGATAAAGACAAACTGCTCAGTGCAACCTCTGAGCCCCAGAACATTCAATGCCACCTACTTGCTCACCCCTCCAGCCTCACCACCTTCTTTATGTCCCCTGTGCTCACCCTGCTTCCACCCACTGCAGAAATCTCATGCTCGCCATTCCCCTCTTCCCAAGTACTTTTTCTCTAGTCTGCATGCCTATGTCTCTTTCACTTCTCTCTTAACTGCAGGCTTCTTTGGGTAATGTTGCCTGCAGCCCATGACAAGTCAAGTTCTCCTTTCCAGGACTCTGAGGCTGCGTGCACCTCTGCTTCCTTGGCCTCAGAGCCTTCACTCCATGACCATCACCCTGCTGACTGCCTTCCTCACTAGATTATAAACTGGAGAATGGGAATTATGCCTGTTTTTCTTTTTTTAAAAATTTTTATTAAATCATAATTGTGTACATTGGTGCAATCATGGGGCACAATGTGCTGACTTTATATACATTCTGAAATATTTTCATTGAACTATTTAACATAGCCTTCATCGCCATTTAATCACTATATGAAGACATTTATATTTTACATTTAGTAATTTTCACTTATACCCTTGTAAGATGCACCATAACTGTGATCCCACCAATCACCAATCACCCTCCCTCCACCCACCCTCCCTCCTTCCCTCCCCTCTCTTGCCCCTTTCCCCATTTCTTGTGCTATAACTGGGTTTTAGCCTTCATATGAAAGGTATAGATTAGCTTCAAAGTAGGGCTGAGTACATTGGATACTTTTTCTTTTATTCTCGAGATACTTTGCTAAGAAGAATGTGTTCCAGCTCCATCCATGTAAACACAAAAGAGGTAAAGTCTCCATCTTTCTTTAAGGCTGCATAGTATTCCGTGGTATACATGTACCACAATTTATTAATCCATTCATGGGTTGATGGGCACTTGGGCTTCTTCCACAACTTAGCAATTATGAATTGGGCTGCAATAAACATTCTGGTACAGATATCTTTATTGTGATGTGATTTTTGGTCTTCAGGATATATACCCAATAAAGGAATTATAGGATTGAATGGCAGATCTATTTTTAGATCTCTAAGTATTCTCCAAACATCCTTCCAAAAGAAATATACTAGTTTGCATTCCCACCAGCAATGTAGAAGTGTTCCCTTTTCTCCACATCCACGCCAGAATCTCTGGTTTTGGAATTTTGTTATGTGGGCTAATCTTACTGGAGTTAGAGGATATCTCAAGGTAGTTTTGATTTGCATTTCTCTGATGATTAAGGATGGTGAGCATTTTTCACGTGCTTGTAGGCCATGCACCTGTCTTCCTTAGAGAAGTTTCTCTTCAAGTCCTTTTCCCACCCTGAGATGGGATCACTTGTTCTTTTGTTGCTAATACATTTGAGTTCTCTGTGGATTCTGGTTATTAAACCTTTGTCGGAGGAATTACCTG
>CAUYON010019941.1:0-17407 GCA_963573935.1 Arctocebus calabarensis
ATATAGTGATCAAGAAAATGCCATGAAGGCTATCTGTAACAGTACGATCAAAACATTTCTGAATGTATATGAATCGTGCCCTATGATTGCACCAATGTACAGAATTATGATTCAATAAAATTATAAAAAAAAAAAAGAAAATTACTCATACTACAGAGGACTAATAGTCATAATCTACAAGGAAGTTATGTTATTTGACAGTAAAAAGAAAAATCCCATTAAAAGGATTGCCCTGGGTAAAGGACATGAATAGATGTTCTCAAAAGAAAACATACAAAAGGCCAACAACAATAGCAAAAAAAGCTTAATATCACTAATCATCATGGAAATGTAAATTAAAACCACAGTGAGAATGACTATTATTAGATGGACAAAAATAACAGACGATGGAAAGGAAATAGAGTAAAGGAACTCTTATACTTTGTTGGTGGGGATGTAAATTAGTCTACCATTATGGAAGATAGCATGGAGACTTTCAAAAAATCTAAAAATAACTCCTGTACTATTCAGCTATCTTAATTATGTATTTATTTAAAAGAAAAAAAATCTGTATTTCAGAGGAATGTATGCATCCCCCTGGGGAATGCACTATTCACAATAGGAAAAATACGGAATCATTTTAAGTGCCCATTAAGAGAAGAATGAATAAACAAAATATGATATACTATATATGTTTATACACAACACACACACACACTTGACCACTATTCAGCCACAAAATAAATAACAAAATTATTTCATTTGCAGCAACATAGATGGAACTCTAAACCATTGTGTTAAGGGAAATATGCCAGGTACAGAAGGACATGATTATTGCTCAGACATGGGGCTAAAACTTTGATTGCATGAACATATGGAATAATAAATACTTGAGTCTTGGGAAGTTGGGCAGGCAGAGAGGATGAAGAGATCATGGTTTGAGGTATACAGTTAGATAGAAAGTGTGAATTGTAATTTCTAGAAAAGACTGGGATGACTGCAGAATGGGCAGAAACAAGTAATTAAGAATTAATAATTACCCATCCAACAAGTGACTAATACCCAGAACTGCAAGGACCTCAAACAACTGAACAGCAACAAAACCAAATAATCCCATTAAAAATGAGCAAAGTGCATGAATAGATATTGAGAGATAGTTGGTGGTGAGATGGCTGGATTGTACAGTATCCCTCTATCTGTTTGCCTATCCACCTGTCTCCTATTGTTCTTTTTCTCTGGAGAATCCTGACTAATCTATTTTGTTAGCATACCATACATAGTGTAGAGGCTAACAAAAAGCAAAAGGAAAAATACCATGTAAGACATTATTCAAGATCACGTCTTTAAAGGCTAGGGGCTACATGCATTTGATGGAAGCCAATTTCCTATTTCGTATTTGGGTCTTGGAGAAATGGACACCTTCAATTAATCTGACAACACAATGAAATGTGATTAAATGGTCATTCAGTTCAAGGAATAGTCCTTATTGTTTCACAAAATAGAAACATGGAGGAGAATAACATATATGGAATTCAAAAGATTACATACCAAAGTAAAAAAAATAACGAACTTCATTTAACTATATATTATAGAAAAGTTATTCATAACATTGATGTGAGATGAAGGAAAAGGAGACAAGAAAGCTCTGGCGTACAGATGTGTACACACAGGTACCTGCAAATATGCATATATTTGAGAAGACTGTGAAGCTTAATTTAAAAAATATGTTTATAATCTGACTGTAGTTTTACCTGAGGTTTCCTTTTCTGATTTTATTATTTCAATAGTTCGATATGTAAACATGTTAAAACTTGAGAAAAACACTTTATCACTTTTATGTCCTTAAACAACTTGTATTCAAATTTTCACAAGTATTAGTGGAAATAGGGCTCTCAGATCTTCTTATCTGATTAATAAATATAAATCACAAAGAATTTTTAATACATTGCCATAAATAAATATAATCAGTTTAGCATATTAATAAACATAAATCACAAAGAATTTTTAAGACATTATTTTATTTATTTTTTTTATTGAATCATAGCTGTGTACATTAGTTCAATCATGGGGTAGAGTGTGCGGGCTTCATATACAATCTGAAATATTTTCATCCACCTGTTTGACATAACGTTCATGAGATTTTCTTGTTTACTGTGTGAAAACATTTGTGTTCTTCATTTAGTAGGTTTCTCCTGACCCTTCAAAGATGCACTTCAAGTATGATCCCACCCTTTATCCTCTCTCGCCCACTCTCTCCCTCCTCTTCCCTCCCTCTCCCCTTTCCTCGTCTTCTTGTGCAATAATCGGGTTGTAGCCTTCACATGAAAGATACAAATTTGCTTCATATTAGGGTTGTATACATTGGATACTTTTTCTTCCATTCTTGAGATACTTTGCTAAGGAGAATGTGTTCCAGCTCCATCCATGTAAATATGAAAGAGGAAAAGTCACCATTTTTCTTTAAGGCTGCATAATATTCCATGGTATATATGTACCACAATTTATTAATCCATTCATGTACAGACTGTTTATTGCAGCCCAATTCATAATTGCTAAGTCATGGAAGAAGCCCAAGTGTTAATACATTATTTTAAACAAATAATTGGTTAAAATTTTATATTTGACATCCAGATGAATAGTCTGTGTCTTACAATACTTGACTGTCTTTCTTTACTTTTTTGTCCTAACATTCATATTGCTCGTTATTTGTTCTTTTGTCATAATTATGGTTCTGTGTCTAATGTACTTATTTTGATATTAGATTGAATAAATTGTTTAGGCTTTTACTTGAAGTAGTATTGCCTCAAGTAATATTTATATATGCTGGCCCTGTTAGAGTCTATCTATACACATGCATATGTGTATTTGTGTGAATGTATATATATTATTCTATATTTTTTCAACCTAAGTTATATAACAGATAAATTATGGAATTCATAGATATTCATCTATGAATATGTTAAAGTATTTTTAGTTGGGAAGATGAAAATGCAATATGAACTATAAAAGCATTCTTAAGTGCCTTGTTACCGAAACACCTTAATATCATATTACAACCTTAAGTATATGTGTGGCAAATAATATCTATCTATGTGCATATACAGATACGTATACATAACATCAATATTGATAAATATCAGTGAAGTATCAATAAAACCACAATTACATATATACTGTTAATGCAGGGAAAAGTATTTAACACAGAATTTCCTTCTATGTCTAATACTCTATATAATATTCTAAAACTTTTACTGAATGAGATTTTCGGTTACTTTTTCAATTACCAACTGCAACACATTTAGTCAGGCTTTACTATTTGGCAATAAAATGTGTTGGATATAGTTTTAAATTCAATAAGTGCTAGATTATTAATAATAGTCTTCTATCAATTAGATATTAACAAATTAACTGGCATTATAATCTGGTTTGTAAAAGCTGTAATGTAGAATGTCTTATTAAAGAATGTCTCTGGTTCTAATGAAATGACTAAATTAATGGAAGTTATGTGATGCATCCTGGAACTGTGGACCTTGTTCTGAAATGTAATTATTACTGAATTTATATTTAATAGGCTGTAAAAACAAGTAAACATTAAATATTCTGAATTGGAAAACATAAAACCAGAATTTGTTGTTCATATCAAAATTTTAACTTGTCATCAAATTAAAAAATATACTTGTATAAATAAAGCATATTAATTACCTTACAAATTTTGATGATATTATGCATTATTAATCATTGGATTATCAATGATACCACAATTTCACATAAAAAATTGTGTCAGGTTTCAGAAAATATGTGCAAAATATACAGGGTGGCCTTAAAGTTCATGTGCAAACAGGTCACTCTGTATAATAGAACAGTGGTTATGGGGTGGTGTTCTCAAACTTTGTTTCACATGAAAACTGAAAAATAATAAAGGACTTTCTGAAGGAGAAATATGGGTTGAATTAAATTTAAATTTTTATCCAACAAGAGTCAATGTTTGTAAGTGGTGAGAGGTGCGAGTCCAATTTCAGTCCTTTATATGTGACTAAACAGTTCTCCCAGCACCACTTATTAAACAGGAATTCTTTCCCTCAGTGTATTCTTTTGTTTGGTTTATTAAAGATCAGATGATGCTCTGTGATTGGATTCATGTCTAAGTTCTCTTTTCTGTTCTATAGATCTATGTCTCTATTTTTGTGCTACTCCATGCTGTTTTGATTACTGTAGGATTGTGGCATTCTACAGTAACCTGAAGTCTTGTAGCGTATACTATAGAATACCATTCAGCTGTAAAAAATGATGGAGACTTTACATCTTTTGTATTTCCCCAGATATAGTTGAAACACATTCTTCTCAATAAAGTATCACAAGAATGAAAAAGCAAGTATTTAATGTACTCAATAGTAATATGAAACCAATACAAAAACCGCTACACACCCACACAACAGAAAAATATGAATATATTTAAGTGGAGAGGGAGGAAAAGGGGAGAGGGGAAGAGAGAGGGGGATTAGTATGTGCTAACCTAATGAGCACAATGCAAGGTTTATAGTACACCCCTGGATGAAGGGTTCAACTACGACTTGAACTTTACCTTAGAAATGCAAACAATGAAATCTAATCATTTTACCCTTATATTAATCAGAAACAAACAAAAAATAAAACATATCAGGCTGCATTAAAAAAATATAAGATGAGAGGATATTCTTATTTTTTAAGTCTAAGGAATTCTGCATACTCTATACCCTTCGTGGAGTTCACAAAGCTTATAAATATGTGAAATATTTAGAAATGCTTTGGGCTAAAAAAACTCTATTTTTTAAGTTCATATTTTAAAACATATCTAGTTTTATTATACTTGGTCATTACATCATTGCAAATGTATTAATGTATTCTGAACACTTTATTGCATAAAACACAATTTGGGGGATGTTATAGCATTTGCATTTGTAGTATTCTAGCCATATAAACTGAAGATAGTGAGCACTTTTTAATTGGTTTTACACCAAGTACAAATATGACCCAAAGTTCTTTAAAGTAAAAAAAAATATGCATGTTGGCTATATATAATTGTGAACATCCATGGTACCTTTAACAATTAAGATTATAAATTTATAATAAGATTATAAATCTAGGATTAAACGTGGGTAACACTAAAAACATTGATTATATAATATTGCCATTATAATGGTCTGTTTCTGATGAGAGAAAAAAAAGAATATACAAGGTCAGATACTTAAGATCACAAACTCATCCTAGAAAAAGTGCCACATACTTCATTGTTGAATATCACTACAGTCAATTTCAAAGTATTCTCCTTGGGAAACCATGCATGAGACCAGTGTCTCATCCACTCTTCAAAGCAATTTAGGACCTCTTTTTTGAGAATGGTCATCAAAACTGTCCTCATACAGGTCTGACAGTTAAGTTTGTGAACTCATCCTAGAAAAAGTGCTATGGAAAGGCTTTTGGAAAAATTGCTTTGTGCAAATAAAAGGTACGCTGTATAGTTATAAACATATGTGAGTATATATATACACACACTGAGGGTGCCAAAAAAATACACATTTTGTGAAAGGAAAAAACTATTAAAAACACAATTATGTATTACTTTTGCAATTACAAGAGATAACTTCAATGTGACTTCTATTCATCTATTGTTATAAATACATATATAAATATATATACATATATATATAGAGAGAAAGAGAATTATGACTTTAATACAGTTTTTCCCTTAAAATGTGTATACAATTTTTAGAATGGTCTGTATATAGTTTATTTGTTAAATGCAATAATGAGTAGAATTAGGGAAACTTTATTCAGTCAGCGACAAACTTATCCTAGTTGATAGAACACTTGGGAAGGCAGACAGGATATAAGAGAAAAGATTGGGGGTCTTTATATGACTGAGATGAAAAGTTATAGGGGAAATTGCATATTTAAGAGGATGTGGAAATGACAGAAACAGAGATGATATAGAAAAACATTTGATTTACGGATATAAGGAGCTGCTTTAAGCTTCTGAGCTTGAAAACCTGCTTATGCTGTTAGAAGTGACAGTGAACTACGTAAGCAAAAGGGATTATTTCCCTACGTTGCCTCATCTCTATGCCTTTTAACATTATCGATTTTGGTTGTTAAACATTATGATGACGTACTTCTTGAATAATCTTCCTGCCATTTTCTGCCACTAAAGTGGGTAATGCAAAGGGGGCAGGAAAATAAAAGAAGGCATTTAAATGTCCAAGTTTCAGAGATGAATTATTAAGAAAAGAAGGAACTAAAAAAAATTAGAAAATATTTTCTAATTAACTTGCAATGGTTACAAAATAAATTAGTTTTCTTCTTTGGGTAGTACTTTTTAGTGAGCATGCTGTTGGAATTAGAAGATGAAAATTTCATGTTTATGCCTGGTTTGTCTCTTTCCTATGAGGTGACAATTAGTCTTGATGGGAGTACCTTAATCTTAAACAACAACAACAAAAATCTTTGAAATTCTTAAGAAATCCATTTAGGAAGCCACTACATTAATATTTTAAAGTATTTTGTCTAGTTTTCTTATTTATTTATTTATTTATTTATTTATTTTGGCAAATCTTGCCTAAACTGATTAGGGTAGAAGGGAGTAATGATCAAATTCTTCAGCTTTTCACATAAATCTGAAATTTGTTTTATGCTTACATTTTTCTCTAAACCATGCCTAATATTTTCTCAATACTCAACAATTTACTAGGTCTTGAGTCTTATCTTTAACATATATAAGAAAAAAATTAGGAAAAAAAATTTAAAAAGGAAAATCAGGAACATTTATGTCTCATTTTGCCTTACCACAAGAGTTAGCAAATTTTAAGGAACAATGGTTTTACTGTACAGCATATTTCATCTCTACTCAATTGCAAGAAAAAAAAGCTCTGTAATTGTGTATCAGAACCATTTAGAGAACTTTTTAAAAGAGGCTGAGGCAGGTGGATTGCCTGAGCTCAAGGGTTCGAGACCAGACTGAGCAAGAGTTGAGACCCCCATCTCTAAAAACAGCCAGGCATTGTGGCAGGTGCCTGTAGTCTCAGCTTCTCGGGAGGCTGAGGCAAGAGAATCGCTTGAGCCCAGGAGTTGGAGTTTGCTATTAGTTATGAGTCCTCCGTACTCTACCAAGGGTGACAAAGTGACACTGTGTCTCAAAAAAATATATATGTTATTCTCAGCTCTCACCCTTTAACAAATGAAGGAAGCCTGGGCGAAGTCCAAGAGAATAAATTTATAACAAGTGGACTAAGATATCCAGACACAGGCAAGATTTATGCACCACAATGTTTGAACACTGGTTTAAAATGGAAAATTAGACTACTTATGTCCAGTAAAAATATGATGCACTATAAAATTTACATTTTGAGTTTGAATACATCTATTTCTTTTTTAACCACAATTTGCCACATATGAAAAGTGGTAAGAAAAAATCTAAACATCCCAAAGAAGAAGGAACGTTTTAAAGAGGAAGATAAAAAATAATGGCCTAACATCTGATTTCCTAGTATATCCTGAGACACTTCATTGGGTTTTAAAAAAGAAGAGTAAAAATAACACAGAAATTAAGGGAAAGTCTTTTCAGTAAGAAAACAAGGAAATGTAACTCAGTAATCTCAGGTCAGTGTTGGCATTAGATTGCATGGCACATTTCATGAGCTCCAGATAGAAGGAAACCGAGAGAAACAGACCAGTTGTATTTAGTAGCTGCTAGAAGACATGACCAGGCTCTTGTGATGCATTTAGGTATCCTGGTGGAATAGAACTTAAAATTCAGGGAGATCCTTAAACAAGACTGGCACCTGGATTTCTGATAGGAGGTGTGATGCACTCCACCAGCTCCTTCCCTCAATGCATGCCCCCCCCATAACTCTTCAGTAATGCCTCCCTGACCCTCACATTAAAACAGAAAAACTGACCTCACACTTTTGTGATCCATCTTTCTTGCTGCATTTTTTCTTTGTTTCTGCTTTTTTCTCATCATCATTTCACAAACTCATTTATGGAGTTACAACACAAATTGTTGTGCCACACACAAAAAAAGGATCTAAAATTCAGTAGTTAAAAGTTAATTATCATTTTTATTATCACTCTTGGTTTTCTGTAAGTCGGAAATTCAGGAAAAGCTGTGCAGGTGGTTCTGTCTCTGAGTCTCACATGCAGTCGCTGGAGCTGCCACATCTGGAGGCTCCTGGGATCTCTCTGCACCAAGTCCTAAGGAGTCTCCAAGGCGCCCCTCAGCCAGGTCCAGTTTCATCTTTCTTACAGTGTGAAGGACTTAGGGCAGTTGGATTTCTTAAGTGGTACTCCAGGGCTCCCTAAAGGAGTGTTACTGCGAACTGTTACTGTTCTTTGCCTTTTGTGGCCTCGCCTTGGAAGACAAACCACATCACATCTTTCTGATTACAAGCACTTTACAATTCTCCCACATCAGGCAGACATGCCGTGGTCCTGCAATTCTTCACCAGAGTTCACCTCACATTGTGGAAGATCACAGGGGAGGTATTGTGGAACTGTCCCCAGCACATATAATGTGACACTCATTTATTACACTTTATTTATTAAATAGGTAGGGACCTATTTATTAGGTCCCTACCCCCCAACATACACACACATTCAAATGCAAGTGACATGAGGGCCAGGTTCTTTGTGTCTTTCTTGTATGCTTAAATAAGAAAGTATAGGCTGGATCTTCTCATCAGGTACCCTCCTGAACCCCTTAGGATACTAAACCATGTCTGAGAGTCAACTGACTGCGATTTTCCAGACAGTGAATCTTACCATCAATAACATCACTTGAAATCTTTTGTGATACTTACCACACACAATTTTAAATATTTTATAAATATAAATTCATATAATATTAACTTATTATTTATTTTTCTTTTCTCATTGTACTGTGTTACATAACATGAAAACAATGTTGAACTGCCAAAGATACGATGATATTTTTTCTTAATATCAGTGGTGCCCATAAATTCCACAGTAAACACTGTATATTATTTTATTCTTCTTTTCAAACTATTTGGCACAAATGAGCCTTTGAAATTCTTTAAAATTTATTTTGTGTATTTGCCACTTGCTTGTATTAATTTCAAATTACTATGTACAAGGATCTCTGAACCCATGAATGGGGTGCTATGAGGACCTCAAGTTTGTATAAATATATCCAAAGCCTGATACATTTAATATAATAATACTTATTAACTTCTTATTAAAATGCCTGCTATACAGAACATAGATAATGTATACAATACATTATTTTTTGACTCTACCTTCTATCATTTGCATTCAAAATGTGGCAACTTTTCTAGCAATTCGTTATCAATAACCAAAATAAACAAAATGCCTGTACTGACACAGCTAAGAAATTCAGACAATTTAAAAATTTGGAATGGAATGTAGATGCAGCAATTTAAGCTAGAATTCTACCTGGTATTTCATAGACCCTAAGTTTTTACATGAATACACTAGTGAATGATATTGTTTCATTTTAAAGATATGGTATGTATATGTATTTTATTATTGAAAAATGTAAATGAGAACGCCAAGACTCTCACCACAAAAAATTAGTAATTATGTGAAGTAAAGCTGCTGTTAGTTAGCATGCATGTATATATGCCTCAAAACATTATGTTGTATGTGACAAAAACATATAATAATGGTAAATTTAAAAAATAAGAAAACTAACAATTAAAAAATATTTTACAAACAATAAATGGCAAGTTAAGATCAACTTTTGCATGACTATTTAAGTTGCCAAGATTTATACTATAGTACAAAAAATAATACTTTACAGAAAATATGACTCTTTCCTTAAAAGATGCTACATCAATTTTAGAATATTTGTTAGGAAAAAAGGAATAATAGGTCATAGGAATAATAAATGCAGAACTTAAAAACAGATTTCAGCATGTAACACTTGACGCATTATAAAATAAATAGCCAG
The DNA here is from genome assembly GCA_963573935.1 of Arctocebus calabarensis. NCBI lineage: Eukaryota > Metazoa > Chordata > Mammalia > Primates > Lorisidae > Arctocebus > Arctocebus calabarensis. The sequence goes on from CAUYON010019941.1 coordinate 9,941, forward strand.
GTGTCTCTCCTGATGTCTTATTTATTCAACAAATATTTACAAAAAACCTCCTTACTGAGACACTGTGAGAGTCAGTATAGGATGAAATGATGAAAAGGACAGAAATTTTCCAGGACAACAGCAGGAGAAAGCTGAAATAGACACAAAACATAAGAAGATAATTCAAAATTTTAAAAATCATGCAAAAAATTATGTGAAAATGGGATACTACGGTAGAGAACAACACAAGAAATATATTTTAGACAGCATGAAAGGGACAGCTTGACATTTTGCCAATGTGTTTCCATCTCCGTCTTTAGAGTAGAACTCTCAGATTCTAGATGAGTACACGAGCACTCAAAAAAAAGACTGACTTTCTAAATTTGATGGCCAGGAAACACGTAAAGATGTAATCAATTTTAAACTTTATTAAGTATTTGAGCAACACAAACATTTCAAAACCATTTGTGGCAAAGCAGATTTTCATAGCAAAAAAATGATATTTACATGTTTTAAGTTGAAATCACCTTTGGAAATGAATTAGTTAGTGATTAATCAATGCTATATATACATATATAATTGGACATCTATCACACAAAGAGACATTAACTCCAGGTTCATTAAAAACTAACTTAAAGACAAAACTTTGAAATAATCAGAATAAAATAGAGAGCTTTTTTCTGATGTTAACGATAATGTCTTTGTAAGTGAAATTTTAAAAATACAATATTTAATTTCCTTATATTAACATTAAGAACTTTGTTTCTTCAAAAACAAAATTTCTCAGTCAGAGACGATATTTTCTACATATATAACTGACAAAGAAGTGGTCAGACTACACTCAAAACTGCTAACAATCAGGAACAAAAGACAATTTAAGAGGAAAGAACCAGGAAAAAAAAAAGCAAACATATGAGAAAATATAAATTATTACTGAGAATGAGAATGAAAGACTGCTCGGCTCCATTGTTAATCAGAAAACACAAATCATAATTAGAATAATAAAATCAATTACACCGAAAAAAATTTAATAACATATATTGGCAAAAGTATGGCTTTTTGGAACTTCAAAATGCTGGAGAGTCTGTAAAAAGTTGATTATGTTGTTGAAAAAGAATTTATCTCAATTTTTAAAAATAAACATGTGTGCACTCCCTGTGTAAGACCCAGCATTTAACTAATGGATTTATACCCTAGAGAAAGTGTTGACTATACCAACCAGTAAGCATGCATAAAAATCTTCCAAAAGTCTTGCTTTAAATAGCAAAATGTGAGACAAAATCATACAAAAATAAGTTACCATGAATCATATGATGGAATTTTGTGAAACACTAAAACTGAAAAAAAGTCTGCTTCATGTAGCAACACAGTTGTATAATTTTGAGTGAAACAAAGCAAGTTTTAGATGCATTATAATTATTGTTGTAGTATTTTATATATGTACAAAACTAGTCAGCTGTGAAATAGGCATATATAAGTAAGTGATGAAAGTCTGACATGATATGAGGGATAAATTTTTATCATTTTAAAATCCTGGTTACCTGAGGCAGACCAGGGAGTTGATTTCAAAAAACTATGCAATGGAAATCCACTAAATATATACACAGTTTTACAGATTTTGAACTTTCTACTTCTATAGTTAGAGGCTTTACGAGTGCTCATATCTTAATCTTTATCAAAACCTGCATATGGATTACGTATGTGTCAGATATTTTATAATTTAAAAATTCTTATTGAAAAATACAGTCAAACTAACTCTATCATAGTCAAGGACACAGATCAAAGAAATTCCTTCAGTATTCATTTATATGCATGTACTATGTCAGAAAAGCTGGAGTCTAACAAAATATTAACAAAGAGTAAAAATGATACTACTACATATTTTTTCTCTTGAACTATTACTGTGGCAGTTACTGTATGTTCTATAGTTAACTCCAGTTTTGATCAGATCCCATGATGTTAGCTGTATGCCAAAATCTACAGTTCTAGTTCAGACCTTTTTAAGTACTGAAAATCCTAGACATGTTTCACATGGAGAAGACACAAAAGCCCATAAAATTTGTTGATTTTTCCAATGATTCGATAGAGATGTACTTTTCAAAATTCAGAGGCATTAAGCATAGAATTTAAAAAGGAGGGGTTACATAAAGTTAAATATTATTCGAATACAAGAAGACTGTTTAGCCAATTTTATCAGCCAGTGAATGCACTTGAAATGTTTCAGCTGAGAAAATTTCCATCTATTTGGGATGGAACAAAATGGTTCATAGTATTTATTTTGTAGTTATATTACATGAATTAAATTATAATTTTTGTGCTATAAAAATACAATATTGAAATCAGGTGATTTCAACACTTGCATCGTGTTTTTTTGACTTGTTTTCAATTATTATAGGTTTATTACACGTGCTCCTTAAAGAGGAAGTGTGTTTCGTGTTCTTAGAGCAAAAGAAAGAAGAGGCTTTGATCATAAGCCTGTCCCTTTCCCGCTATTTCAATAGTGTCCTTAGTAAGACCTTACTTAGTAAGTGCCTTACTTAGAGAGTAAGGCATAAAAAGTATGTTCAATCTGTGAGAAAAGAAAACAAAACAAAATAACAGATCATTCTAAGCATAATTCGAGCTTTCTGACCCACACTTTTTTAAATAGGAAAGGCAGGATAGATATACCATGGACTCATTGCATCTTCCCAGGTTGTCAAGAGCTCAGCTGAGCTGTGGGGGAGGTGGGAGAGAAAACTGAAAGAGAGAGGGAACAGGAAAGTGCAAGAGCTGTCAGATGTCAAAGTATCCAATTAAAGCAAAGTGCAAAAAAATCAAAGAGGGCAGCCTGCGATCACTTACCGAGATGGTATAAGCACATTTTAAAGCAGTTGAGGCATTAACTACCCCTATTCCACTTGCTCCATTTTTCCCCATGCAAATGTGGAGCTGTGGAGTTTGGTGGATTAACACAGACACGCAGGTCACCGACTGTTGAAGGGACCCCAAACAAAATGCTTTACAGGGTCTGGTGAGTGAGGGCGGGGATGGGGTGGTAGGAATGTGTTAGTCCTGGATAGCACTGGATGGGGAAAGTTCACAGTAGGGAAAGTAGCTTCAAAGTTTCCCCTCCCACCTTATAAGGATGTCTCAACAGAGAAGTGCAAAGACTTCTGCAAAATCATCAATAAAGAGGCCTAGCAATAAAGGACAATAAACCAGAAATGCAAATGTATGGTCACTTCCCCCTACTCCAGGGACCTGAGGCAGTGACTGCAGGAGCCAGCCGCGGGTGGCTTTTCCCCCTCCCCGCCAGCCCTGCCTGGGAAAGCCTTTTTTTCCTGTGGTTAGGCCTGAGAAGATCAGATCTATTTTTTTAAACCATGAGCTGGACTCTTCACAAGCAGCTGATATAGTTGAGCTGGGGATTAGGCCGAGAACAGAGGCAGTCTCACATGCAAAAAAAAAAATGGAATTGTATTTTATAGAAAGCATATATTAAATTCATTCCCAGATTTAAACATTACTTAATAGTGACATTCAGCTTTAGAATTGCCATATGCTGTGAAATGTCTATGTGAAGTTGAAATATAACTAAAACTTGACTGTGGGAGCTGAAAAAAATAGAACAGGATGTTATATTGGCAAAAATTATGATGATTTCCTAATTAGAAATGTTTAAGGAGACAGGCATAATTATACTATTTTAGATTTGGAAGTGATTTATCTAAGGCAATGCATTGATTTTAGATAATCATATATATAAAATTCTTAAAAAGTAAAATTTTAAAAGTTTGTCTAAGCTAACACAATTATAGCTGGCATATCTAGTGCTTAAAACTAGAGGGTTTGATTTGTAGTTCCATGATATTTCTTCTACCATACACTATTGTAATGACAAGAGACATATCATACACTTCATAGTATTATAAGAATACTTGTGAGCTGATACTCAAAAAACTAGCAGAATGTGGATAGTGTTTTAAGTTTTTTGACCAGAAAAATACTAGTTGAGAAGATAAAAATTTAACCAATGATGCTCAGAAATAGCTATCACATTCAATTAAGCCGACTCTAAGCAGCCATGACTATTTTAGTTGGTGTGCAAGTTTAGTTCGTATGTATATTTTGAGGGATTGCTGCTGTGTTAGTAGGGTAAGGCTGCCACGACAAAGTGGCACAGACTGGCTGAAATCCATTTCTCACAGTCCTGGAAACTGGAAGTCCTAATTCAAGGTCTAGCAGGGTTCTACTTCTGACGAGATTATTCTTTCTGGTTTGGAGACCACTGCATTCTGGGCTTGTTCTCATATAGCCTTTGGGTTTGTGCAGTAAAGGGAGACAGGGAGGGTGTCGGAGAGAGAGGGGTCAGTGAGACAGCAAGCCTGTCGCCTGAGCACAGGTGCTTCCTTTCAGCTCAGGAACTTCAGGCAACTGTTCAGGCGACTCTCTGGAGGATAGAATTCAGTCCACAGCAGTCACCAGTCAACAGTAAAATTCTTCCACTTACTCTAATCCTTTTCAAGAAGTTCCTCTTTTCGTACTTATATTGACCTAAATTAGGTATACCTAAATAAACAATAGAATTAAGTTATTTTGGAGCCCACCTCAGAATATACTCTTACTCAGGCAACTCTTGACCACAATGTTGATGAAAGAATAATACCTTATTCATATAAAAATAAGGATGAAAATTACATCACATTTCTCATGAAAAATCTTGCAAGCATAAATAGAGTGGAGTGAAATATTTAGAAAGTGCTGAAAGAGGCGGCTCCTGTGGCTCATCGAGTAGGGCACAGGCCCCATATACCAAAAGTGGCGGGTTCAAACCCAGTCCTGGCGGAACTGTAATAACAGAAAAATAGCCGGGCGTTGTGGCCGGCACCGGTAGTCCCAGCTACTCGGGAGGCTGAGGCAAGAGAATCGCCTAAGCCCAGGAGTTGGAGGTTGCTGTGAGCTGTGATGCCACTGCACTCTACAGAGGGCAAAAAAATGAAACTCTGTCTCTACAATAAATAAATAAATAAATAAATAAATAGTGCTGAAAGTTAAAGGAAATTAAAATTGTGAATTATATAACCTGCGAATTTATCCTTCAAAGTGAAGAAGAAATAAAGACATACCCTAACAAATTAAAAAAAAAAAGATTGAAGTTTGAACTACTGGACCGGGTCTTTCGAGATATATTAGAAAGAAATTCTTATGGCCAGGCAAAGTGGCTCATACATGTAATCCTAGTATTCTGAAAGGCTGAGGCAGAAGGATTGCTTATGCTCAGGAGTTTGAGACCAGCCTGAGCAAGACCCTGTCTGTACGAAATTAGGAAAAAGAAAAAGAGAAAAAAAAAACTAGCCTGGGGTTGTTGTGGGCACTTCCGTCCCAGCCACTCAAGACCCAAGGGGCGAGGATTGGTTTCCAGGAGTTTTCGGTTGCTATCAGCTATGACATCACAACACTTTACCAAGGGTGCCAGAGTGATAGTCTGTCTCAAAAAAAAAAAGAAGAAAAACCCAACAAAAATAAATAAATAAATAAATGAATGAATAAATAAATAAAAATAAATTATTTGAAGAGAAAGAAACGATAAAGATTATAGCCTCAGATCTACATAAAGAAAGTGAGTGTGCACCTTAGACACAAGTAAATGAAAGTGAAATAAAATATTTTTACTTTTTTCATTCTTAATTGATCTAACAGATGATAGTTTTTTTCCCCAAATTACAATAGCAATGATATATCAGATGATTATAGGTTATGGATAAGTAAATAATTTCATGAGGTGCAGGAGAAAGGAATTAGGAACTCCTGCTTTTTTGATAACTTCACTACCCAAGAAACAGTATAATGTTCATTGTGCAGGCACTCGGATTAGTTGTAAATCTATATTGCAAGCACAAGTACAACAAATAACAATTTAATTTTAATTTATTTTTAAATTTTAATTTACATTTAAATGTTAATTAATTTAATTATAGTTTTTTTTTAACATCTCTATCAGTAATTGTCAGACCCAGCTGGCAGAAAGTGGCTAAACAAATAATTTAAGTAGCACATGAAGAATTCTCTACAGTTTCTTCCAGATAATGGTAGTAAAAGCAACACTTTCTTCTAACGCATTGTATAAAACCAGGATTGCCTTGATACTAAAAGTAGATAAAAGCATTATAAGAAAGGAAATTTATGGAACAATATCTCCCATGAACTTAGATGCAAATATTCTCAACAAAGTATTAGCAAATCAAATATAACATTACTATATAACACAACAAAGTTGGATTTACATATTTATTTTAGACATGCAAGGCAACTTCACCACTTGAAAAATAACGTTATCCATCACATTTTAGAATAAAGCAGAAAAATCATCTGATCTTATCAATAGATGTGAAAGAGTATTTTATAAAAATACAACACCTAATTTTGATAAAACAAACAAAATACTCTCAGCAACTAGAAATAGAGGGGACTTTTTTTTTAACTTGTAAAAGAACATGTACAAAATAGAGCTAACATCATAATGATGAGACTTTGAAAGTTTTTCAGTTTCAAGAATGTCCTTTCTCATTAATTATGTTGACAATTATACTGGAAGTCCTAGGTTATATAACAAGGAGATAAAATGAAATAAAAAGTATAACAGATATGGAAGGGAGAAATTAAACTGTTTTTAAAGATGACACAATTAGGTGCAAAACACCACACAATCATAAAAAATACTGAAAATAATTAGTGAATATTATTGATCAGTGAATAGCACTGATCATTTTGTTAACATACAAAATATAGACATTTTAATAATGTTGATTCTTCCCAGTCATGAGCATGGTATGTTTTTTCCATTTGCTAACATTTTCGGCTATTTCTTTTCTTAAAGTTTCATAGTTCTCTTTATAGAGATCTTCCACTTCCTTTGTTAGGTAAACTCCCAAATATTTCATCTTCTTTGGCACTACCGTGAAAGGTATAGAGTCCTTGATTGATTTTTCAGCTTGGCTATTGTTGGTGTATATAAAGGCTACAGATTTATAGTGTTGCAAAGAAAGACTTTACCTCCTTCATGTTTACATGGATGGAGTTGGAACATATTCTTCTTAGCAAAGTATCTCAAGAATGGAAGAAAAAGTATCCAATGTACTCAGCCCTACTATGAAGCTAATTTATAGCTTTCATATGGAGGCTAAAACCCAATTATAGCACAAGAATACAGGGAAAAGAGAAAGGGAGGGAAGGGGAAAGGGGAGGATGGGCCGAGGGAGGGTAAATGGTGGGGCCATACCTATGGTGCATCTTAGATGGGTTCAGGCAAAACTTACTAAATGCAGAATACAAATGTTTTCATACAACTAAGAAAATGACATGATGGCTATGTCAAACAGTTTGATGAAAATGTTTCAGATTGTATATGAAACCAGCACATTGTACCCCTTGATTGCACTAATGTTTTCAGCTATGATTCAACAATAAAAAAAATAGAGAGATATTTTCTTATATTCCAACAATGAA
>CAUYON010019942.1:0-10427 GCA_963573935.1 Arctocebus calabarensis
GATTAATAAGCTGTGGTACATGTATACCATGGAATATTATGCAGCCTTAAAGAAAGATGGTGACTTTTCCTCTTTCATATTTACATGGATGGAGCTGGAACATGTTCTCCTTAGCAAAGTATCTCTAGAATGGAAGAAAAAAGTATCCAATGTATACACCCCTAATATGAGACAAATTCTGTATCGTTCAAGTGAAGGCTACAACCCATTTATTGCACAGGAAGATGGGGAAAGGGGAGAGGGAGGGAAGGGGGGGAGAGGGTGGGGTGAGATAGGACAAAGGGTGAGATCACACTTGTACATATTTGGAGGGTCAGGAGAAAACTTCTAAATACGGATCAAAAATGTTTTCACATAGTAAATGAGAAAATCTCATGAATGTTATGTCAATCAGGTTGATAAAAATATCTCAGATTGCATGTGAAGCCCTCACACTGTACCCCATGAATGAACTAATGTACACAGCTATGATTCAATAAAAAAAAAAAAACCTGTAACAAAATGGAATGCTGGGAAGAAAAGCTACTGTGAGGAACAAAGATGTGAAATTTGGTTTTAAGCCCATGTGAACTTAAAGCATTTGAGCTTCAGGAGTTCAAGACCAGCACAAGCAAGAGTGAGATGCTATCTCTACTAAAAATAGAAAAACTAACTGGGTGTGGTGGTTCATACTTATAGTCCTCTACTTGGGAGGCTGAGGCGAGAGGATCACTTGAGCCCAGGAGTTTGACGTTGATGTGAGCTATGGCACTCTAGCCTGGGCAGAAGAGTGAGATTCTGTCTCTAAACAACAACAACCAAAAAAGGTATTCAAACTCATTTAAGGTTAAGGGAAATATGTGGTTTTTTTAAATTAATTAATTTTTTTTTTTGACACAGCATCTCAAGCTGTTGCCCTAGGTAGAGTGCTATGGTGTCACAGTGCATAGCAACCCCAGAGTCTTGGGCTTAAGTGATTCTCTTGCCTTAGCCTCCCAAGTAGCTGGGACTATAGGCTCCTGCCACAATGCCAGCTATTTTTGTTGTTGTTGTTGCAGTTGTCATTGTTTTAGCAGGCCCAGCTGGGTTCATATGTGGCCGGCGCCCTACCCACTGAGCATTAATGGGACAAATGAATGGGCATGTAATTTGGGGAGTCGAGAGCATAGAGGTAACAATTGAAGTGTGTAGGTAAGCTGCCCCAAGATTGTGAGTGAGCTTTCCCACTCACAATTTTGTTGTTTTTTCCATCTCTGACCTGGTGTTAATGCTTGATTTCTACTCGACATGAAGTTTTGAGAATTATCCTTAGATCTTGGAAAGTGTTGTATTTAACTTGTACTGATTGATAAAGAGAGTGGACTTTCATTGGGCTACTTAGAAGTTCCTGGGAGGCTTTAATAGAGGGGAGGGAGAGGAAGTGTCTTTCCCCTCACACTCAGGGCTCTGCTATTGAAAGAGAGTGGTGGCTTGTCCAACTGTGACACCCTCCACCCCCATCTGAGGGCACCAATAGGAGTGGTGAATCTTGGACATGCCAGAAACAATTCAGTGGTTGTACTTGCACAATGGCTCTTCTTTCAAACAACCGAACTGTAGAACAAAGCCTCCCTGATCCTAATTAAGAAAGTTCAGATCCGCTCCTATCAGCATCATAATAGTTAGTGCACATCCTGTTAATAATCCCTTGGTCTATTTATAGTTGCATGCTTTTGTTTCAGATGCTTTTACATAGATTGCCTCACAGTTGTGCTGATATATGCTCTAGAAGATAAAGCCAACCATTTTTGAACTTTGTATACATTAATCACTGAATTAGCTACTTTACACTCACAGGGTGGGTTCGTGGATGTGCATCTGTGAAGTAACCTGAGAAGCAGAGCTCAGAGGACCCTGCCCTGTGATTAATGCTTTGCTGTCATCATCTTGAAACTCTGAATAGTTTTGAACAAGGCATCCTGTATTTTAATTTTGCAGTGGGCCCTGCATTACATGTAGCTGTACACAGGCTATTTCCTGTAATAGTTACAACTACTCTGTGTGATAGGACATTGAATGCTATTTCACAGACAAGGAAACTAGTGCTTATTGCGTAATTTGCCAAGATCCTACACAGGCCTGTGTTGGTCTTTTTGTTATGGTCTATGCAAGGCCCAAGCCTATGTTCTCCATCAGTCATTCCAGGTGAGTATTTATCCCAACATGCTAATAGTCTACCTGTATCCGATTCACCTGAGGAGCTTTGCACACGTGTAGATTTCTAATGAGCAAATCCTGCAGGCAGGACCTAAGAATCCACATTTTAATTTACTGCCCAGTTGATTATTGTATGCATTTAAGCCTGAGTGCTAAAACTCTACATTAATGGCTTTCAATGGGACCTTTTTGGCTTCAACCCAGATAAAAAAAGAAAAAAAAATTTTACATCAAGACCCAGTACACACGACAGAAGTGTCATGAAATGGTACTTATCCTTATTATGCTCGATACACCAGTGATTATTTTATTCTGTACTAATTCATTTTTAAAATGCCTATAGTGAGTCATGGTATAGATCACAAAGGCAATTTGAAAAATAAAATGTCTAACTAGAGAGGAAAATTAAATAAGACTTGAGTCTAACGCTGTTGAGAGCCTAGATCAAAAGTACACACAGAGAGCTACTTTTCTTTTTAGGGTTGCTTGAGAGATTTTAAATGTATATATTTTTAAATAGCTCTCTTTTGAAAATCTGATGAAAATGAAGGCCCCATTTTACAGGGAAAAATTTGCGTATGCACGTAATTTCTTACACCTTTTCTGGGGGTTTGGGTCTTCCTCCTTTTCAGACTCCAGATAAGGTAATCCTTAATTTAATTGTAAGCATATGCAGAAGCAGAAGTCAAGGATAACAACTCACTACATCATTATTACATTGGGGAGGGGGAGAGCTTGGAGTTTCAGGAAGTTATTTTCTTTTAGTCTTTAAGTCATAAGAAAGATTGATACACATTGGCTATTCTTTATTTTCTATTCATCTGATATCTATTTATCTGAATGTAGTTGTTAGAGAAAAACGTTGTCAAAGAATAAGGATGGCTGCTTGTAAGCATTGTTTGAGGAGGCCAATGTCATTATTGAAGGTGGCAGAGGTCACTAAAACTAAGGCTCAGAAGGAGGTCAAAGGCACTTCTACAGCCCCTGACTCTCTCAGGCCCCACGGTCTCTGAACCAGGAATGAAGTCTTAAAGGACCTGGGATTCCACTTGGGCGTGCTCAACTCTGACTAAGCAATGGTCACAGAACTTCTGGGGAATCTCCCTAGGTAGTTGCCCAGGAGTGGTGTGCAACTTTGAAGTTGTTCAAATAAGCCTAGAATGTTCAGCTTTTTTTTCAAGGAGGTTATGCCTATTCCTAGTGATTAAGGAACTGCCCTGATTCATTTCTGGACTTGAAATGGAGAAACAAAGCTTAGAATATGCTCCAGTATAGATGCTCAAGGACGAGAAGATGTCCTTAAATGTTCCCTCACTATCCAGGCCCTAGTTCTGCAGACTCCTCTGGGCATAGTCACGCGATTAGTGTTGGGAACATTCCTGGGAAAAGCACAGGAAGCAATGATGGAAAGAGAGTTTAGGGAGGGTACTTTAGAATAGTGCTACTCAAAGTATGGTTGATCCATACACCAGCACCAAATCCCAACTTGTTCAAAATAGACTGTGTTTAGAAATGTATAGAATTTCACAGAGTAATTTTGTTTATTGGATCTAATGATAAATGTAAGCCTTTATTTTCTATGACTACATTTAAATTTTTTGATTTTTCTATGAATTCATTTTTATTATATTTTACAAAAGTATCAGTCTTTGACAGATTTGAAATTTGGGGAGAAATAATCTGGCCTTTCAGTGTAGGTAGTTTAAAGACATTATTTTAGAGCGATATACTTATGTTCAGAAGCCTAGGAAAGTCATTCAAAGACCAGAACAATGCCTCCTTCAGAACTGGGCCACATATAAATTAATGCAATTTTTCAGCAGCATTTTGGTCACCATCTGAAAGGTCTGACATGAATGATCAATTCTCTATTCTGGTGACTTTTCTTAGTATGCCACATAGATTTCGTATTTTTGTCATAAATAGGAGGAAGTACTTTCAAACCTATGTTTGTATTTCACTAGGGCTTTAAATATATTTTATAAGTATTTACTAAGAGGTAAAAATGGCTATCTCCATTTTATAGGTAAAGAAATTGAGGCACAGGGAATGAGCATAATCGAGAAATGTTGAAATCAGGAATCAGACCCAGAGTTCCTATCATTCCATCATCTGGTATGTTTTAACATCCAGACCACACATTCTCCCTAGAGGAGATTCTAGGGAGTTAGGATTGTGTTAGTTTATTGTTTAAAGCTCTTAGTATCACAAATAAATGGTCTATAAAAATAACAGGCAGCAAAGCAAAGCAAACACATTTCTTTAGTAATGCATTAAAGTATCTTACAAAAACAAGTTTCCACATGTTGAGCTACAGAATATTCTTTTGCTACAAATAGTTGTGGTCTTTTGTTGGGAAGGAATGTCAGAAAATACAAAGTAATACATTTTAGCTATAAATAAAAATTGTATTCCCCACTTAAGGAAATAGAAAGTTTGTGATTTTTTTTTTTTTTTTTGGAAACTAGTATTTATAGACCCAAGGGAGTGAGTGCTGCTAGAGTTTAGAGCAGCCCAAAGACAAGGAGAATTGAATGGTCCCTTTGGGAGAAAACTATTAAAGAACTGAAGAGAACAAGTCGTGGTTCCCAGCCTTATTTTATTTTATTTATTTTTTGTTTTTATTAAATCATAGCTGTGCACATTAGTGCAATCGTGGGGTACAAGGTGCTGGCTTCATATACAATTTGAAACATTTTCATCAAACTGTTTAACATAACCTTCATGGCACTTTCCTAGTTATTGTATGAAGACATTTGTATTCTGCATTTAGTAAGTTTCATCTGTACCCTTCTAAGATGCACCATAGGTGTGATGCCACCAATTACCCTCCCTTTCCCCCCCTCCCATGCCCCTTTCCTCATATCCTTGTGCTATAATTGGGATAAAGCCTTCATATGGAAGCTATAAATTAGCTTCATAGTAGGGCTGAGTATATTGGATACTTTTTCTTCCATTCTTTAGATACTTTGCTGAGAAGAATATGTTCCAGCTCCATCCATATAAACATGAAAGGGGTAAAGCCTTAAAAAAAGAAGACTTTACCTCTTCCATGCTTGTGTTTTTTTATGTCTCATGTTGTTACATTTTGCAGACCGAAAAATTAAACATGTTTTAGACGTCTTTAGAAGTTTCCACTTTTTACACATTTTCACAAAGCCATTTCACATATTTAATTACATTCACCCCAACTAAAGCTGTGTGGAGGAAACTACGAGGCTGAGCAAGGGTCGGGGTTCCGTTGGGTAACACAGCTGATGAATGGCTGTGGGATGCCCATCAGGACCAACTTCAGTTTCTGAGCTCTGCCTGCTACACGACAGTTATGGTGGTGGGGTGCCTTTTTGTTTTGCTTTGAAATTCAGAATCTTCTGAATCCTTCGAAAATAGTTATTCCAGTTTTTATAATAAAATTAACCTCATAGTTTCTGCTTTTAGGAAGCTTTCAAGTCAAGGCAGTTCACAAAACCCTCATCTCCATATTGAGAGACATTTTTCATGGATTGTGCTGTATTTTTTTTAACCAACATAATTGCTTTGTTCCTAATGTCCTCTTAGATCCAATCTCTTCAATATCTGATTCTCGCAGTTTGAAAAACAGTGTTATCCTTTCTTTTCTCCGTTTCACATTATGCTGTGAAATTAGCCAATGGCAGCCAAAGTCTTCTTATTAGAGGGGGAAAATCCTGTCACTTTTAAACCACAGAAACTTGCTATTGAAATGGAAATTGTGTAATTGCTTTTATTATGATCTACACACTATCTTAGAAATATGTATTTCTGGATGTAGCATATTGTGGTTTTGTGTTTAGTTTTTCTATTGGCTACTGGCATCTACTTTGGAATTTCTCTTAATTCTCTGAGTGTTACCACATGAGGAATATATCCTAGGCATTCTCTTTATTTGACTAGTTTTATACAGTATACCCTGTATACTAGAATACAGGGTCCCAGTGTATTTTAGCAAAAAATAGGTTAAAGGTCATCTATTCTGACTTGTTGATTATGTTTGAGGAAATGGAAAAGATAAGTGACTTAGTGAATGCCATTTCGCTTATTGGGGGTTGAGCCTCCCTAGAGTCCAGGTTATCCCTTTTTAAAAATTTATTTTTTATTTGTGTATATTCATGGGGTACAAATGCAGTTTTGTTGCATTGATATAGTGCACTGTTGTGAAGTTGGGGCCTTGAGTGTATCCCTCCCGGGAATAACGCATTGTAGCCAGCAGACAGCCTCCCCTCAGGGACCCCCCACTCTCAGCTCTCTCCCACACCTCACCCGCTGAGTCTCCACTCTCCACCCTTCTACCCTCAGACGCCATGTGTGTGCATTATTTAACTCCCACTTATAAGTGAGGACATTTGGTATTTGTCTGTGGGCAACTTGTTTCACTTCAGGTAAAGGTCTCCAGTTCCATCTATGTCAGTGGAAAAGACCTTTTGTTTTCTTTTATGGCTGAATAGTATTACCCACACACCCCCAATTTTTTAATCCAGCCCTTCACTGATGGACTCATAGATTGATGCCATATATATCTTTGCTTTTATGAATAGTGCTATGATAAACCTAAAAGTTCAGGTATCTTTTTTTTTTGTAGAGACGGAGTCTCACTTTATTGCCTTCGGTAGAGTGCTGTGGCATCACACAGCTCACAGCAACCTCCAACTCCTGGGCTTAGGCGATTCTCTTGCCTAAGCCTCCAGAGTAGCTGGGACTACAGGCGCCTGCCACAACGCCCGGCTATTTTTCTGTTTTTGCAGTTCTGCTAAGGCAGGTTATGAACCTGCCACCTTCGGTATATGGGGCTGGTGCCCTACTCGCTGAACCACAGGCGCTGCCCAGCAGGTATCTTTTTTATGCATCAATTTCTTTTCTTTTGAATGTATCCCAGTAGTGGGATTGCTCAATTACATGGTAGTTCTAATTTTAGTTCTTTGAGAAACTTTCATTGTTTTCCATAGAGGTAGAACTAATTTACATTCCTGCCAACAGTGTACAAGATTTCCCTTTTCTGTGTATACTTGTCAACATCTGTTATTTTTTGTCTTTTTAATAATAACCATTCTGATTGGTGTCAGATGATATCTCATTGAGGTTTTAATTTGCATCTCTGTGATAATTAGTGATGTTGAGAATTTTTTCATATACTTGTTGGCCATTTTTTTGTCTTTTGAAAAATGTCTATTCATTTTCTAGGTCCATTTCTTAATGGTTTTTGTTGTTTAATTTTTTAAGGGGATTTTTTCCCCACTGAGTTGAGTTCCTTGTAATTCTTGGATCTTAGTCCCTTGTCAGATGTATAGTTTGCAGATATTTTCTCCTTTTCCACAGGTTGTCTGTTCACTCTGTTGATTACTTCTTTTGCTATGTAGAAGCTTTGCAGGTTAATTGGGTCCTGTTTATTTATTTATTTTGTTGCCTGTTCTTTTGAGGCCTTAGTCACTCATTCTTTACCTAGGTTAGAGTCTGAAACGTTTTCCCTAGGTTTTCTTCTAGTATTTTTATAGTTGCAGTTCTTACATTCAAGTCTTTAATCCATTTTGAGTTAATTTTTGCATATGGTGAGGGACGGAGTCCAATATTATTCTGTACATGGCAATCTGATTTTCCTAACACCATTTTATTGGAAAGGGTTTCCTTTTCCCAGTGTATGTTCTGGCCAACTTTGTCAAAGACCAGTTGACTGTAAGGATGTGGATGTATTTCTGGTTCTTTATTTTGTTCCATTGATCCATGCATCTGTTTTTCTACCAGTGCCTCGCTGCTTTGGATATCATACCCTGGGAGGATAATTTGAAGTCAGGCAATGTGATGCCTCTGGCCTTTTCTTTTTTCCCCCGTATTGCTTTGGCTCATTTACTCTTAGTACTCACCTTAAAAATTCTACCCTTTAACATTTAGGGACATTGTAAGCTTTAATTCATTCTGTGTCCTGTCTTGGTGGGTGTGTGCTTAAGAAGCTTTTATCCAGGTTCTTTATTATTATGAAATTTTTCAAGTGGAGTCAACCTATAATATTCTCAACAATATCTATTTTTTAAATTCTCAGATAAAGAAACCGAGAGTCAAAGAAAATAGTAACTGCTCTTTTAGAGTGGAGCTAGAATTCTCTACTGGATCTGCCTGTCTCCGTATCTTGTGCTGTCTCCATTACATCACATTTAAAACAGTTTAACACTTTCCAAGTGATATCTGATCAGTATAAAGTTCCTCAATGTCGGAAATATCTGTAACTGATAGAAGCCCAGGAACTTTGTGACCCAGACTAATATCCTCCTATTCAGTAAAGCAAGAGAATGTTAACTGAAACATTGTTAAAAACAGTTTAAATATTTATATTGCTCCTGAAAATGCCAAAGGGGCACAGCAGTCACAGTGCACAGCAGAACTTTAATAATATGCTCTGGTTGGATTTGTGTTACAGATTTAGAAAACTAAGCCAGGAAAGCAGAACAAAAACAATAAAATCCAGTACACTAACTAATCAGATAAACAAAAAGTTGTGCAGTAAGTTAAGAAGTAATAATAGCTCTCTGCATGGCTCAGGGCTGAATATCATTTCTATACTCATAGAAGCACTCAGTAAGAATCTAACTGAAACTATAATATACCTATCTGGAAAGACTATGTGTGTATTAGATCTGGGTGGAGGAATGAGAGCTCAGTCTAACTTTTCATATTTAGAAAATTAAAAGGCTAAAACTTAAGAAGTAGCAACATAAGCATTCAGAGATACGGAAATCAGTTCTGAAACAATCATATGAAAGAACTGAAAATGCTTACCTCTGAGAAGAGAGTAATGGACTGGTGATGGAAGGAAAGCTAAGCTGCTGTTTTTTTTTAAGCAAACATTCTGGAGTTACTTGGTAATCAAAGCCAGGTGCATATATAATTTTATAAAATGAAATAGAAACAAACTTTTACCCAATAATAAATACTTTGACTTTACCTTAACTGATGTTTTGTTTGAATGTCAAGATAAGCTTTGGTTTTCTTTAGAAGGCATAGCATTTAATTAGTTGGCCTAATATTAATTGAATGTATGTAATGTGCTAGGCATAGCAGGGGATGTAAATGTAAATTAGACAATAATCCTTGCTTCCAAAGAAGTTGTGATCTTGTCAGGAGATGAGATAACGTGCAAATAACCGAAGTGAAGATAGTAAGTAATACCGGCCAGGAGAGCAGGCTTTCCTAAGCCTTCTAGATTCTGAGCTTATGTCTGGCCTTGGGATGATAGTACAACTCATATTTCTAATGATATTGGTCTTATGAGTTGCATAATTGGCTTCATTCTAGATCTTAATCCATTTCCAGTCTTGGCGATCATGACCTTTTTCTCCTAACTTGTACTGTTAAGCAATTTATTTTGTGGATTTCACCTAAGTAGACACCCAGTTAGAGAAATTTTAATAGGCAGAAGCAACTTCATTAGGAGTTCATTTTTAATTCTAATTTTTCTTTGTGTCAGAATAAATGTTTCTCATTTTTCAGTAGTTTTTTTTTTTTTGGGGGGGGTTACCTATAATGGGGAAGAAGTGAAGGTGCTGACAAGATCTGCATAACATCTACCTGAGACAGAGCCCCAGCTCCTTCCAGTCAGAGACCCTTCTAGCGCGAAGGCTCAGAACCCAGAGTATGATTTTACAGATGAGAAACACAGGACTAGAAAGGTTAAGTGGCTTCTCTAAGGACAAAATGCTGGGCTGTTTTCAGAGTAAGCACAGAAGCCAGTATTCAAAGCTTTTGTAAAACTTTGTGCAATTTATAATGAGTTGGGCGCTTTGCTAATTGCTTTTACATAGATTCTCACTTTGTCACTGCAGCAGCTCTGTGTTTTAGGTATTACTTTTCACCTTTTTTCAAAAACCAGATAAAAAGTTTGGAATCTATTTATAGTAACACATTTACTTCAGTTTTCCTAAGTGATTTGCCAAAGGTCATCTTTCTAGAAAAAGACTCTAGAAAAGAAGTGATGCATTGTTCCTTGTCTCCTCTGAAATATCAGAAAATGTGTAATTTTTCTAATTTTAGCTTAACCAGGGAGATTATCTTAAATATGTTGTTATTTTTTTCTTAACTTCGTTCTTCTTCTTTGCTGGAAGCACAGCTTACTTTTTTTTTTTTTTTTTTAATAATTTTATTGAATCATAATTATGTACATTGGTGCAATCACAGGGCACGATTCATATACATTCAGAAATATTTTGATCATACTGTTACAGATATCCTTCATGGCATTTCCTTGATCA